>APFE030521699.1:140287-200873 GCA_000404065.3 Pinus taeda | reverse complement strand
ACTACATATCGTGACCGTCGGATTGTAAGTTACAAATTTACATAGTAAAGAAACACACTTTACCTAACTCTATACTAGACCAAGTTATACTTAACTATTCCTACGTGTCAGAATATCCTAATAGATTCTTTCTTGCAAGTGCCAAGAGAATCTCAAGCACAAGGAGAATCACAGGCACATAGTGAACAACATACAGAAGAAGAGTTCCAAGTGCAAGAAGAGTTAGAACAACTAGAACTATCAGAGGAATTAACTCAAACAAGACTACAGAGCCTATAATGAGTACTCCCCCTACCTTGCAAACTCCGCTAAATGAGGAAAGAAGCCTTAAAATAAATAGGGAGGAGGCCACTACATCAGGCAGAGCAACCATACAAACATATGCAGAAACTAGCCTAATCAAAAGGTAGAGGTTAAATCCTGTCTCTGAGTAGGAATTCACAGAAGAAATAGTGGGGGCCACCAGCATAGAGAAAGAAAGAAGTAGGTCTGCTACTGCTTTTGGGGGCACACTAGAACCTTCCACATCTCATACTCAGTTGTTGGAGAGGCAACAGAGTGTTGAAGTGTGCTCATTTATGATGTTAGCAGACAAATATCAAGATATCAGAGAAAGGTACAAGGACATCAAAGCCAGGAATGAGAGGCTAAAAGCCCAGACTTATGCACAGTACCTCAAGATGGCACCTACCAACCAGGCAAGGCTGATGTCAGCCTATGATGTGAAAGAAGGCGAAATGCAAATCACATTCATGAAATCCACTACTCAACAACCAAAATCAGCAGCTGACTTCTAGAAGATAGATTTTTAAGTGCTAGCAAAGGATATACATCCTATTGACCAGAATGAGTTGCACAGAAAGATAGGGGAGTTGATTTACTCCACCATGACAGGAAAAGACATCGTAACCAACCAATTACAGAGCTCCACGAATAATATATCAACTCAGTTCCAATTAGACAAGGCCTCTTCACAAGCAAAAGACACCAAAATCAAGTCCTTAGAGGACTTAATCATTGATTTGGGATATGATCCCAAAGATGTAAAGGCCACTGAAAAGTTGATAAAAAAGAAGAATGATGACATAGATGCTTTGAAGAAGCAACTCAAAATTCCACCATTGCATCATCCACAAACAACAGAAGTCTTGGAGACCCAAAAAGGACAAGAAGAGCTTATGGACTTGGTCCTCAAGCTAAATGACCAGTTGAAAGAAACAGAAAAAGAATTAGACACATTGATTCACTCCAAATAGAGTGAATTGGCCACTACCTCCACAACTGCAATTCCAACAGTAACAACTACATTCCCTTCAACATTGGTAGCCTCTTTAGCACCAACAAATCCACCTACTACAGCACTTCCAGTCACAACATAACTTAAAAAATAGGTACTTCAATAGAAAAGACAATAGAGTTAGTGCAAGGCGTGGAGGAAATGTCCATCCAGGCAGTAGAGCTAGGAAAGCTGAAGGAGAAGATGGAAAGCCTAGAAACTGATTGTAAACTTGCCCAAATACAGCAGAAAGAAGAAGCAGAGAAAGCCCTAAGGATGGGAGAGAAGATTAAGATCCTAGAGAATGATCTAACATTATAAAGGCCACTAGGACAAACTATGGAGATGCTCTAGGCAAATATCATTGACTCTGTCAATGATATTTGGCCATCAATTCTAGTAATATTCAAGCAAACAGAATTGGTGAAAGTGGCCACCGAAGCAATACAAAAGTGAAAGGAAGACCTAGGACACCAGCCTCAGGATGCTAATCGACTCATTCAATTCTTGAACAACAAGAACATGCATGAACTAAATGATCTTGGTGTGGAGGACAAAACTAAAGCCATCATTAAAATAAAAAAGGTTCTTTCTAAAAGAAACATTATGCTTAACCTAGAGAAAAAATGCCATAACATGTAGGTTGGCATTGATAGATTCATGGAAAAGTTTCAAATTTTAATGGATAAAGGCCTTCCCAATCCCATGGTAATCAATGACAAACTTATGACCCAATTGGACTGTGTTGACAAGTTAAAGAAAATTTCCAAGGAAGAGGCAAGCACTTCAGGAGTCAAAGCATTGCCAACAAGGAAAGTATTATATGATACTTTAGAAAATCTATTCTTCCTAGAGCATGAGGTGAAACATCTATTTGTCACCAAGCCAAAATTTTCCAAATACACTGAGGCAGACAAGATATATAGAAGGATGCTCAAGGTAAAATTACTTGAAGATGAATGGTGGGAAAAAATGATAGATTTCCTATAAGTTACCATAGTAAATTTGAAGGCAAGTGAAAGGACAGGTAAATAGGGTCAAAGAGTAACAAGTTAAAGAGTATCAGTCAAGGGTTAAAGACAAATATTATTTCAGCGTACACATATCAGCTAGCCTAAAAGGTCTCAAGTTCAATTGCAATAGCCAACACTACCACAATAAGAGGGACAACATGATGTAGTTTTCCATCTGTCTCTATCTTCCTGCTTGAAGATTTTTTGATTTCCTAGATTAATTCTCGAATTGTTATGAGATATTTTGTAAATAATTTTTGTACAAATACTTCACCTTTTGAAGTATTTAGGGTGGATTTAAAGACATTTCTGTAGACATTTTCCTATCAAGTTAAAGTGCTATTGTATCAAGACTGGATTGGCTTGCTGGATTAAGGAATAAAGTAAAGACATTTCATAGGATTCCTGTGTAAAGCAGAAATCAAATAAGTATTTCTCTCATGTTTATTATTGTTTATTTTTATGTTTATTAATAATCATATATGTTTCTATGAAATCTAAATGGTAAACTAGGAATGATATTTCAGAACTGGCTTTAATGCTCTCTGTCTTGACTGTTTACATTATTAATGTTTTCTACTAAACTATCTTAGTTAGGGAATTCTTAAATGCTCCCTTACTTCCGTAGTTTCCCCCTCGGTCTATAGTAAAGGATTCTTAGTTGCCCTTTGCTCATGATCACTTCCTGCTCTTCATCTTGATCCTGGTCTAAGGATTCTTCATTGCCATTTCACCTTGATTAGGACTATCTCATCCATTGAACCTGAAGATTTGCCTTTTTCTTTGCTAACTTGCCCTGTGAACACTCCCTTTAGTGATGTGGTCAAGTTATTCCATCCTTTGATTGACTTCATAGCCCAATGGCTTGAAGGCCTTGCTCCATCCATCTGTTCCTAGAATTCTACCACCCAACCAAATTCCAAAACCTTATGAACACTGAGAACTAGCCTAAAATCCTACACAAAACAAAGTTAAATTATAAAGATAGAGCCCTCTCTAGACTTAGGTTGGCTATAACTCGAGTCTAAAAGATTAGGTTTGTGGTTACCTCAGATTATTCTTTCTTTTGACAACTTCTAGGGAAGACTTCTGAGCGATAACATAATGGCGACCATACTGGGGACTCAAACCCTCAATTTTAATAAACCTTTGAGATATTTCAAATTTTTATTTCAAGCCTCTTAAATGGTTTATTAGAAGTTGTTTATAAAATTTCACAAAAAAGAAATAATTAGAAAGAGCTTGAAATCTGGCTTCAAGGAGAATTCCCTATACTAGGTCCAATCCTGATCCAAACCCTCCCCTAGTCTTTAACAATCCTAACCTGATTTCGAGAATATCCAGAAGACAAGAAAGGTCAATCAGCCCTACACCTTTAATAAAGAATATTCCTGGCCGGATGAGTGGTTGTTTTTAGAATATCTCCCCTTTGACGAGTCATTTGAACTTTCCCTATTTAAAACCAGGCTTGAGAGTGCACTTGATGACATAGTTCGAGATCCATAATTTACAACTAAACTAGAAGTCCAAAGCAAAAACATGTCAATTGATTAGCATATTCTAAATTCCCCTCAGTCATCCCTCACTACTACTAAGATATTTGAACTTTCTAAAACAGATTCAACTCCCTTTAGTTCACGATTATTCCCTTCCATCTCTGAAGTTCATTCCTCACCCTCATTTATACCTTCACTTCCCCACCAACCTACCATTACACATGAGTCACCCATTACTCCCAGTTCCTCATTACCCCTTGTATCATCCTCGGGAACCCAAACTCCCCTTCTTAGTCCTGCTTAACTTAGAGCCATGGCAAACATATATGCTCCTCTTGTGTTGCCTGCTCCATCAGGTGCCATGCCATAAGACTACTAGAACAAAATTGTCCAATTTGATGGCATAGGACCCTATACAGCACAACAACACACAAAAAATATGACAGATCATTTTGAATTAAATGAAATTGATATTGGAGATGTCCAAATGAGACCTTTTGCTCAGACTGTAGTTGGCGATGTAAGAACATGGTTTAGATCTTTACCTTCTAATAGTATAGATAGTTTAGAAGTATTTTACCACCAATTTTTAAATATATGGGAAGAGAAAAAGAATCCTCTGCAAATCCTTTCAGAATACGAAAACATTAAGAGAGGACCAAATGAAACAGTCCAGGACTATTGTACTAGATTTAACAATATATACAATGCAATACTAGTCGACCTTAGACCCCCACCTGGCTTAGGTCTAATAATGTTTCCTGATGAGTTTGACACTGATATGGCATTCCAACTTAGAGAGAGAAACCCTCCAACTCTAGAAGACATGCAGAGTGTAGCAGTTAGTGTAGAAGCTAATTTGTTGGCAAAAATAGCTAGGGTTAGGAACAAAAGTAGAGCACCCTTGAAACATGAAGCCTCACCCCTTTACCTTAAAATGGATGCCCTAGCCAAAGGAATAGAAAAAATTATGGATATGATGGAAAACATTCAAATAATGCCTCATTGAGCTAATCGACATGCACCTCCAGTGAGAAATCCAAACTTTAGAAAGAATCAAAATCAGAACACTGGAAAAAATGGACCTGACCAGAATATTAGGCCTCCTTTTCAAGAAAACTATGTTGAAACTTCCCATTCAGAAGACCCTGAACAAGACACCCAAATTAATTTAATGGGATTAGATGAGGAGGAAATTGCCTTTTTAACTCAATATCATCAGGAATTACATATCCTTCAACAATTACAAACCCAATCTAGAGAATCATTCGATTACAAGCAAGGGTATGATTCTGCTATCTTCGAAGAGCATAAATAGTGCAACTTGAGGAGTAAAAAGAACACTGATACTCCTCATCAAAACAAGAAAGAAGAACCAAATCAATCTAATAAAATTAAAGTAGTTCCAGTTACAAAAACTCTCCAAATCCTCTCTAGACCAAATCAGAACCCTCCTAGTTCCACCATTGTAGATGTAACCAGTGACCAACCCCTTGATAATCAACCATCCACCTCAATTCCCTCCAAGGAGACAATGGAAGAAACTCCAAACACCACCTTAGAAAATTCACTAAAAAAAGACTTCAAATACAAAAAAGGAAGAGCAATCTTCTCCAAACCCTGCTGTTAAAATTCCAAACACTCAAACAGAGAAATCCCCTTTGCCTTTCAATTTGGGGTTAGAGGTAGCCAAATAGAAAATCTCAGTTTCCTTAACAGAGATGATTAAACATGAAACTTACAAATCTCAAATAAACAAATCCTTAAACTTCATTAAGAATGAAGACTCTTTTAACCTATTTGATGATCAACCTGAGCTTGTTTTTGGTCCTGATGTTAATGGAAAACTAGTGGAAGGAGGGATACCACCCTTTTACATTAGCCTTAACATTCACTATAAAACCCTACATAATGCTATGCTATATTCTGGGGCTTCACACAATCTAATGCCTAAATCTGTTATGGAGAAATTGAACTTGGATATCACTAGGCCTTACAAGGACCTGTTTTCATTTGATTCAAGTCAAGTTAAGTGAATAAGACTAATAAAAGGCGTGCATTTCCCTAGTACAATACCTTGCTAAGACCATTCTTATGGACATAGTTGTTGCTGATATACCACCTAAATACGACATGTTGTTTTATAGATCATGGGGGGCCAAACTCCAAGGGTCTTTGCAACTTGACATGTCATATGCCACAATATCAGTCTTTGGACATCCTAAAAAACTATACAGAGAGACCCTGATGAAGTATGTAGTGAGTAGATAGGAGAGGCCTCAAAACTTTCCTGTATATTCCATGCATTTTGACATCGATTCTTTCATTCTCTACAATGTTGAACCAAACCAAGAAAATACTTTAAATAGCATTACTTTAGAACCAAAAGAAATTGCAGTTGTAGTAGAAAATCAAATTGTCCAAATTCAAGAGCTTTCAGATAAAAAAGATGATCAAGATATCTTAATCAAAGAAGATTTTGTTCCCCCAGACAGTAAGAATTATGAACATGAAATACTATGGCATCTTGAATTTGATGGGTTAGTGAACAAACTAGGTGCGGGAATAGGAGTGTGGATTTATAATTTAGAGAAAGATCACTCAGAGGTCCATGATTACAGGCTAAAATACAAATACACTAACAACATGGTTGAGTATGAAGCACTTCTTTTAGGTCTCAAATTGGTTAAAAGGTTAGGAGCCATAAGAGTTTCTATTATGAGAGATTCTGAGTTGGTTATAAAATAAAACAACGCTGTATATATGACTAGAGATCCTAGGTTAGGATTTTATAGAGGAACAATTGTAGAAATATTGAATACTTTTCTAGAAACTAAGCTTGCGGTCATCCCAAGAAAACACAATATGCAGGCTCATAGTTTAGCAATGTTTTCCAGCACTTGTAAGTTACCATTTCAACCTAATGATCAGTACACTGCTGAGGTTAGGCAAAAACCTATTATCCTTGACAACTTGAAAAACTAGCAAGTATTCACTAATGACCGACAAATAAACATTTTTCTAACTTCAGAGGAAGAATTTGTAAATAGCAACATAACTGACATAACATTAGATCTTGATTTTACAGATAAAATAGAAATTAAAAAATTAGAAGATGAAGAGATAGATAGATTCCATCCCACAAAGTTTACTAAATCAGATATCCAAAACCTAAAGCAAATTGAAATTGAAGATATAATTAATGAAGATTCTAAAATCATTAATCTCAAAGACAATTTTTTTCCCAAAGGATTAAATCCTTTAGAAGACTTGTTTGATTCAAATGATGTCCCTAGAAAACTGAAAATGGAACCCTTAAAACCTGACATAGAGGAATGTAGCATAGGCTCTGAGGAAGATCCTAAATTGATAAAACTTTCAAAATCCTTACCTACTACTGAAAAAGTAAAATACATTGGATTATTAAAGGAATTCCAAGATGTCTTTGCTTGGAGTTATTAGGACCTCAAGTCCTATGACACCAGCATAATACAACAAACTATCCCCCTAAAAGAAAACCAGAAACCTTTTAGACAGAAGCTTAGGAGGATTAATCCTATTCTATTGCTTTCTATTGAAAAGGAAATCAAAAGAATGTACGAAGCCAAGATCATAACACAAATTAGATTCTATGATTAGGTTTCAAATCTGGTGCCCACAAGAAAGAAAAATGGCGAGATTAGACTGTGTGTTGACCTTAGGAATCTCAATAAAGTTTCACTCAAGGACAACCACCCTCTCCCCAAAATGGATCACATATTACAGAGGGTAGTAGGTTCAACCAGGATCTCATTACTAGATGGGTTTTCCGGTTACAACCAGATTTTAGTTCACCAAGAACACCAGACACAAAATGCATTCACTACTCGGGGCACATTCATGTATGTGAAGATGCCTTTTGGGTTAAAGAATGCAGGGGCCACCTTTCAAAGAGCTATGGACATAGCTTTTGCTAAGGAAATCCATGAGTTCCTAGTAATATACTTAGATGATATCACTATATTTTCTAAATCTGATAAACAACAGCTAGATCATCTAAGGTAGGTCTTCATCAAATGTAGAATGTATGGAATTTCTTTGAATCCTGAAAAATCTTTATTTGGGTTGGAAGAGGGAAAAATTTTAGGCCACATAATCTCTAAAGATGTTATCCGAATAGACCCTGCAAGAATTGAAGCCATCTTATAGATACAACATCCTAGGAGCATCAGAGAACTACAAGCCTTTTTAGGTGAGATAAACTTTCTTAGAAGATTTATATATAACTTAGTAGAACTAATTAGATTATTAAATAACATGTTGAAAAACATTCGACTATTAAGTGGACAGTTGAGGCTAAAAGGTCTTTTGAAGATATTAAGCTAGCCTTAAAACAAACACCAGCTTTGATCAGTCCAAACTTTGATAGGGATTCCATTATATTTTCTTTTGCCTCAAGAACACACAATTGCTGCAATCCTACTGTAGAAGAATGATCAGGGTTTTGAACAACCTATTTCCTTCTTTAGCAAAGCCCTGAGGGATGCCCCTTTAAAGTATAATATAATGGAAAAAGAAGCTTTTGTTTTAGTCAAAGCTATGAAAGATTTCAAAGTTTACATTCCATATTCTCATGTAATAGCTTATGTTCTCAATGTTGTGGTCAAAGACATCTTAACTCAAGATGGTCCAAATGGAAAGAGAGGGAAGTGAATAGCTACTATATTAGAATATGACCTAGAAGTCAAACCTACAAAGTTGATCAAAGGCCAATATTTAGCCAAGCTCATGGCTGAATTGAACTGTCAAGCCTTAGACATAAATTTTATTGCAGAAATGGATAATGAAGAGAAGATGGTGACTCCACCAATTATCTAGGCCTTTATTGAATCACCATGGTATGCTGACATTATATATGTTTTACAAAATCTAAAAGCTCCTCCTGAATTATCTAGGACTAAAAGTAGGTTCTTAAAAATGAAACCTTTAAAATTCTGCATAATTGATAATGCCTTATTTTGGAAGAACCACGAAGGCATCCTTCTTAAGTGTTTATTAAAAGAAGAATCTCACAAGGTATTACAGGAGTTTCATGCAGGTGACTGTGGGGGACATCTTTACTGGAAAACCACAGCTGACAAGATTCTAAGAGCCCGTTTTTATTGGCCCACTCTATTTTATTATGTAAAGAAATGTGTAACCTCATGTCATAAATGTCAGATTTTTGAAGGAAAGAAAAAACTTTTACCCTTACTTTTGAAGCCATTATCTGCTGAAGAACCATTTCAACAGTGGGGTCTTGACTTCATTGGTGAAATCCACCCACCTTCCTCTACCCAACGTAAATGGATTCTCACTACTACAGATACCAACAAGGAAAGCCACAGATACTATTATAATAACCTTCCTTGAATCCAACATCCTATCTAGATTTGGGTGCCCAACCAAGATGATCACTGATAATGCAACAACCTTCAAATCTAAGAAAATGATTGATTTCTATAATAAGTATCATATAACCCTAGGTCACTCTACATCTTATTACCCTCAAGGGAATGGACTAGCAGAGTCCTCCAACAACAGTTTAGTGAATATCATCAAAAAATTGTTGGAGGATAAAGAAAACATGGAACAAGAAGCTAGTAAATGCCTTGTGGGCAGATACGCTAACCATAAAGAAATCCATTGGTACCAGTGCTTATCAATTAGTTTATGGAATGGAGGCTATTTTCCCATCTTCCTTGGGAACACCAGAGATGAAATTACTCCAAGACTTGCAAGTTGAGCCAAATGATATTCAAAGGAGAATCAACTAGACAATTCACTTACAACAAACTAGGGAAGAAGTGTACATCAGATCCCAAGTTGTGTAAGAAAGGATCAAGAAAGCTTTTGACAAAAGGACTAAGGAAAAATATTTTTACCTAGGAGACAAAGTTTTGAAATGGGATTCAAGAAGAGAGGATAAAGGTAAACATGGGAAGTTTTACTTCCTATGGAAAGGTCCATATATCATTTATGCTTTTAGGGGTAATAATGTTTTTTTCCTCAGAGAATTGGATGGCACAGAAGCAGAAGGAGGACCAGTTAATGGTCGAATACTTAAACACTACATATAACCTAGTTATTGATTTCACTAATCACTTGTACATATTCTAATTTTCAAAAGTTTAGAGTTGATTGGATGGTAAATTTTGGAGTTGAAGCCCGAAGAGAAGGCCCTAGGCTACAAAATTTTTACTGTCATAAATAGCAATAATGTAGAAAAGTGAAATGGAAAATTTGCAGGCTAAAGTCACAAAAATACAAAATGGCCATTGATCTACAAGTTCTTGACATTTCACCAGGAAATGCCATCCCTAAGTGGAGCCACTATTAGGTTCCTATACCAATAGGAGTCATAATTTTTTAATGGCTAAGATTAAACTTGTAACATGTACATACCTTTGCTTTTTTGCAAATGTTTTCCATATTCAAAAAATTAAAAAAATGTAAAGAGGGTATGTCCTAAAAGAAAAATCAAAGGACAAAAAGAATAAAAGATGTCAAAAAAGATGAAAAATATGAACCCTAAGAAAGAAAATACCATGAAAGTGTGCAAGTCAAAATGCCACTACTAGTTAACTTTTGTACAAAATCAATGATTGTGTGTAATTTTTAACCTATGCCACAATCCATGATAGTCAAAATGTTTAAACTTGGATATTTCATATTTTCAATTTCATGCTTATAGTTAAAGAATGAAAATTTGACCAAACAGTGTAATTTTGGCAGATAATTAGATTAGGTAGAGTGAATAAAATGAGCTCAATTGTTTAATCTAAGCCCTTGGATGTAACAAGATTAGAATTAGTTAGATTACTATTGTAAAAGAAAAGAAAAATGTTTTGATGAAGGTTTTCTAGCTTAAGTGTGCCCTAATACAGAGAAGTAAGAATGGTATGATGAGTAGATGGGTAAGTAGTAGAAAGCTTGCAGAATTATGATGATTGTTAGTCAAAAGCATATTTATCACCCTCATCATGAAAATTCCAAGTATTAATGAGAAATTGGGCATGCATCAAGTCCACAAAGTCAATTTATTAATTTCCCTCACTCATTACACCTTCCACTTAACTAATTTCCAATGAAAAGTCTTAAGTACCCAAAATCTTAAGTGAAAAGGGCTCAGAGCATTTCTTTGACTTCTGGAGGGACCGGACCCTCGGCCCAATGACTTATAGGTTTTAAGTACTAAAATTACTCCCACAAACATTACCCCCCTTCACTCTCCCTCATTTTCCCAAACAAATCCCTTTTCCTAAGATAAAACACAATTTCTCATAAGGGAAAGCCATTACCCCCAAGTAAACCCCTTTTCTGAAAAGCCCACAAAACTAACACTTAGCTTAAGTTATAATGTGTTTAGGAAAATAAAATGAGTTATAAATACACATTATACTTAACACTAATCCATTTTCCGAGATGTTCATATTAACTTCTAATTTTAATTATATCTATGAATTCCCTAAATTTCCCTTTTCCCATATAGTTATATTAAAACCCTTTAATTTAATATCCCTCGCCAGTTTAAATATAAACTATACTTAGCACCCTAACCCCACCTTAATCCATCATTTAATTAAACCTGTCGGGCCCCTCCATTACCCCTCGTACAACTCCTACGGTCGATCACCGTGTGATCACCTCCCATTTGATCCAACGGCTATTAACCATTTCGGGTAGGCCTGAAGCCTGAACTTTACCTACTCGAAATGGGTTGTTTTCTCTTGGGCCCCTGATGCGACGTGAAACCTGATGAGTGGATTCAGGCGGCCTCCCTCCAAAACCACCCAGCACTCATAAGCAATGCGAAAAAACCCACTTACTGCCCCTCCGCTAAATGCCAAAAATAACACATCACCCTGCTAACTGCCAAAAGTACCACTATTCCCCAAGCACCCGCCAAACGTTGACTTTGTTAATAAAGCAAGAAACCCCAAAATAATTTCTTTTATCGTGATTTCAACTGAAACAACCATGCATGCACCTGCACGATGACAAACCTATCAACCTATGTCCATTTGCCATGAGGGTGCCATAGAACACTCAATTCACCTTCCAGGCCACACAAAACTTTTCGACCGTGCACAATTGCCCGTCCACCTGTTCAGAGCCAATTTTCCCTAAATTCCAGGTATTTAACCCAAAATTCACTGGAAACCTTGTCTAAATTAGAATCAGTTACTCAATTTCTAAAATTAAAGTAAAAATTAATTGAAAGAAGTTCACAGTAACCCAAAACTACTCTGCACTAAAACCATGTTGCACTCAAGAACCAAAAAACCCTTCCCCCACTCTTGAAACCATAAGAACTGAGAATGGCCACCCCTATTGCCATGGATTTCAGGCCAATTACTACTCCTCACTTGGACCTGGAACACCTTCCCCTAGCTGATAAAGACTTGCAAATCAAGGACACCTCTGTCGTTGAATCCCATATCAAACTATACTATTGATACAGGGACCAATACCTAAACCAAGCTGATAAAATAGGTCTGTGGGAGTCTAATTTTCCCAAGTATCAATTCCCTGAGGTGCACATCTTTCTAGAGATTGTCCATTATTTCCATACAAACTACATTTTCAGTCAAAGAGTAGTGATGTCCCCTGACCACGCCATATTTTTCACCATCACTGCTGAGTCAATCAATGAAATAACGCAACTACAACCAAGGTAGAATTTAACCCCTATTTCAATTGGAGACCTACTAGACAAATTTCCCAAGCTTATCACTGCCAAGATTGTTGAAATGCTTCAAACCTTCATTAGGGAGGGAAATCATGTCCCAACAGAACCCTCGATATGTGGCTACTATATTTTCCCCAATTGGTCAGGATATAATAGCAATGATCTCTTGTGTTTTAGGCTATACCACCTGTGAGTATATAGATGAAATAATTTTAGCTTTAATGTCCATTTTTACTCCACGACAGCCCCTTGTTGTCATGTATGATTATACCAAGTACATAGCTGATAGGATGCATGAACAATTTTTGAGAATGAGTAATGAAAGAGTGTTTAAGTATTCTTCAGTTTTGTACCACCTTTTCTTATACTATCAAGCCCACAAGTTTCCATTCACTCTCCAAAAGCTTGACACTAAAGGTCATCCCAGGTCAGTAATTTTTTGGACTCCTTTGGTACATAAGTATGATTCCCCATATCCATATATAGATTTCATTGATATTTTTGTATATCCAGTAGTGACCATGCTGCTAGGGAGTCCTCCTCCAAGAATCAGTTCAGACGTTAGGAGGATCCTACAGCTATCAAAACAAAACAAAGTGGGATATTGGTACTTGTACCAAAATCACATATAAATCAAGATCTATGGCTGTGAGTTGGCCCCATATAAACTACCCAGATACCTCCCAATGAGGTTTTCTCTGGAGTACTACAGGCAGATAATATACTCAGATGAGGTACATTTTGTTAAAGCCAAAAAGAAGGCCCAACTCAAAATCAAAGATCAACTAGGCCACTTTGTATGCAATAGCAGACAAGCTGGAAGAGAATCAGAAGAAATCCTTCAGAGACTCAAACTAAAACAAAGCTTCATGTGGAAATATGATCCTTATGATTTCATCTACAATAGAAGATAGAAAAATAAGATGACTCCCTACATTCACCACCGAATCCCTAAAATAGAGAAATATGCAAATCAGTTGGAATGGGTGGATAATACTCTAGTGGACAAAGATAGCACTAAAGTTGTTGTTGAAAATGCACTAATTGATCTAGAGAAAATACTTGATGAAGGTTCTTTCTTGCAAGTGCCAGTAGAATCTCAAGCAAAAGGAGAATCATAGGCACACAGTGAACAACATACAGAAGAAGAGTCCCAGGTGCAAGAAGAGTCAGAACAGCCAGACCTATTAGAGGAATTAGCTCAAACAAGACTGCTAGAGCTATAATGAGTAATCCCCCTACCTTGAAAACTCCTCTAAATGAGGAAAGAAGCCTCAAAAGAAATAGGGAGGAGGCCACTACATCAGGCAGAGCAATCATACAAACATATGCAGAAACCAACCTAGTTAAAAAGAAGAGGTTAAATCCTATCTCTGAGCAAGAATTCACAGAAGAAACAGCGGTGGCCACCAGCACAGAGAAAGAAATAAGTAGGACTTCTACTTTGTCTGGGGGCACACTATAACCTTCCACATCTCATACTCAGATGTTGGAGAGGAAACAGAGTGTTGAAGTGTCCTCGTTTAGGATGCCAACAGACAAAGATCAAGATATCAGAGAAAGCTACAAGAACATCAAAGCCAGGAATGAGAGGCTAAAAGCCTAGACTTATGCATAGTACCTCAAGATGGGACCTACCAACCAGGCAAGGTTAATGTCAGCCTATGATGTGAAAGAAGGAAAAATGAAAATGACTTTCATGAAACCCACTACTCAACAACCAAAATCAGTAGCTAACTTCCAGAATATAGATTTTGAAGTGCTGGCAAAGGACATACATCCTATTGACCAAATTGAGTTGCACAGATAGACAGGGGAGATTATTTACTCCACCTTGACAGGAAAAGCCATTGCAGCCCACCAATTTCAGAACTTCTTGAATAATATATCATCTTAGTTCCAATTGGAGAAGGCCTCTTCACAGGCAAAAGTAATCAGAATCAAGTCCTTATAGGATTTAATCATTGAGTTGGGACCCGATCCCAAATATGTAAAGGCCATTGAAAAGTTGATAAAAAATAAGAATGATGACATAGATGCTTTGAAGAAGTAACTCAAAATTCCACCATTGCATCATCCACAAACAACAGAAGTCTTGGAGACCCAAAAAGGACAAGAAGAGCTTGTGGACTTGGTCCTCAAGCTAAATGACCAGTTGAAAGAAACGGAGAAAGAATTGGACACATTGATTTAGTCCAAATAGAGTGAATTGGCCACTACCTCCACAACTGTAATTCCCATAGTAACAAGTGTAGTCCCTTCAACATTGGTAGCATCTTTAGCACCAACAACTCCACCTTCTACAACACTTCTAGTCACAACAGAACTTACAACAGTAGGTACTTCAACAGAGAAGATAGCAGAGTTAGTGAAAGCCATGGAGGAAATGTCCATCCAGGAAACAAAGCTAAAAAAGCTTAAGGAGAAAATGGAAAGCCTAGAAACTGATTGTAAACTTTCCCAAATACAACAGAAAGAAGAAGCAGAAAAAGCCCTAAGGATGGGAGAGAAGATTAAGATCCTAGAGAATGATCTAACATTACAAAGGCCACTAGGACAAACTATGAAGATGCTTTGGGCCAATATCATTGACTCTGTTAACGATATTGGCCATTAATTCAAGTAATATTTGAGCAAACAAAATTGGTGAAAGTGGCCACCGAAGCAATACAAAAGTTAAAGGAAGGCCTAGGACAGTAGCCTGAGGATGCTAATCGACTCATCCAATTCTTGAACAACAAGAACAGACATGAACTAAATGAGCTTGGTGTGGAGGACAGAACTGAAGCCATCATTAAAATAAAAAAAGGTTATTTCTAAAAGAAACCTTATGCTTAACCTAGAGAAAAAAATGCCATAACATACAGGTTTGCATTGACAGAGTCATGGCAAAGTTTCAAATTTTGATGGATAAAGGCCTTCTGAGTCCCATGGTAATCAATGACAAACTTATGACTCAATTGGACTATGTTGACATATTAAAGAAATTGTCCAAGGAATCGGCCAACACTTCAAGAGTCAAAGCATTGCCAACAGGGAAAGTAATATATGATACTTTAGAAAATCTGTTCTTCCTAGAGCATGAGGTGAAACATCTATTTGTCACCAAGCCAAAATTTGCCAAATACACTGAGGCAGACAAGATATATAGAAGGATACTCAAGGTAAAATTACTTGAAGATGAATGGTGGGAAAAAATGACAGATTTACTATAAGTTACCACAAACAATGTAAACTTTGAAACGGGAACTATAAACTCAAAACAAGAACTCGGGCCAAAAAACCCCGAAAAAAAATAAAAAAATAGTGCTAAAAATGAAAAGTGTGTATACTAGAATGATGGTTTTTTTTTAGGGTCAATTTTGAACATGTTTTAAAAATGGCAGTGAAAACCAAATTTTCGTGCAAAAAACACCCTGAAAACAAAAAGTGTTGATATTGGAATGATGATTTTTTTTTTTTGGGTCAATTTTCAACATTTTTAAAAAATGCTAGTAAAACCAAATTTTTATTTGCCAAAAAACAGTTGTTTATGAGGAAAAAAACACACTAATGTTTTTGGTAGAATATCATTTTTCTTTCTAAAGTATAAATTCCAAATGTTTTAGTAATGACCATAAAGATAGAATAATGGGATCTGAAATACATTAAAATTCTATTACCCCAGAATCACCCCTCCACCCCCATGGGCCATTAGCCATCGGGGTGCGTGGAGGTTGTCCACAACACTTGCCCCAACCCGGTGGCCCAATGACCTGTAGGGGTTGCATGGAAATTCTAGGAATAGCCCCACCAGCCCCACAGGCCATTGGTTTGTTAGGGTGGGGCAGAGGGCTATCCGGAATCACCCTACCAGCCCCACAGGCCATTGGGCCGCCGAGGTGGGGCGGAGGGCTATGGACAACCTCTGCCACACCCCATTGGCCCAATGACCTGTGGGGTTGGTGGGTTGATAACGGGAATCATCCGCCACCCCAACAGGCCATTGGGCCGCCTGAGTGGGGCGGAGGGCTGCGGACAGCCTCCACCCCAGCTTGGTAGCCCAACAAGCTGTGGTCGTGGCGGGGTGATTCTGGGAATCACGACGCCAGCCCTGTGGGCCATTGGGCCATCATAGTGGGGTGGAGGGTTGCGGAGGGTGATTATGGGAATAACTCCGCCACACCCCCACATGATTCTGGGAATCGACCTGCCACGCCAACAGGATAATGGGCCACCGGGGTGGGGCAGAGGCTAGGGGTGGAGGGGTGATTCTCGGAATCACCCATCCACTCTCGCGGGCCCTAGGCTGCTGGGGTGGGGAGGAGGGTGGGGTGGCTCCCGGAATCACCCCGCCACCCATGCGAGCTGTTGGGTTGTCAATGTGGGGTGGAGGGTGGAGTGATTCCCCGAATCACCCGCCACCCATGCAGGTCGTTAGGCCACCAGGGTGTTACGAAGGTTGTCTGCAACCATCCACCACATCTCAGTGGCCGATTCCCAGAATCACCCCACCACTAGTGTTGGTTGTTGGGCAGCTGGGGTGTGGCTGAGGCTGACCGCAACCCTCTACCCCACCCCGGAGACCTAATGGATCGCGAGGGTGGTGGGGTGATTCCCGGAATCACCCCCTGCGCCGTTGGGCCGCTGAGGTGGGGCAGAGGGCTGTCCACACCTCTTTGCCCTGTCCTGGCAGCCCAACGACCCAAAACCGTCTACCACACCATGGCAGTCCAATGGCCCGTGGGAGTGGCGGGGTGTGATTGCCACCCCCACGAGCGGTTGGGTCGTTGGGGTGGGGCGAATAGCGGGGTGATTCTTAGAATAACCCTACCATCACCGCAAGATGTTGGACTGGTAGAGTGGGGTGGAGGGCAGGGTGATTCCCGGAATCAGCCAACCACCCTTGCAAGCCGTTGGGCTATCGGGGTGAGGCGAAGGCTATCTGCAGCCCTCTGCCCCACCTCGGTAGCCCAATGGTTCGCGGGGGTGGCGGGGCGATTCCTGGAATAGCCCCACCACCCCGTGAGCCGTTGGTTTGTCGAGGTTGGGTAGAGACTATCTGCAGCCCTCCACCCCACCCTAGTGGCCCAATGGCCCGCGGGGGTGCCAGGGTGATTCTCGAAATCACCCTGCCACCCCCGTGAGCCATTGGGTCGCCACAGTGTGGCGGAGCCCCACCCTAGCAGCCCAATGGCCCATGGGAATGGTGAGTTGATTCCCAGAATTTCCACACCACCCCTGTGGGCTATTGGGCAACCGGGGTGGAGCGGAGGCTATCTGCAGTCCTCTGGCCCACCCTGGTGGCCTAATGGCTCGTAAGGTGGCGGGGTGATTCCCAGAATTAGCCCGCCACTCCTGCCAGCCATTGGGCTTGTTGAGGAGGTAAATCCCCTCTCGAGACAGAGGCGATCCCTACTAGCCCAGACCGGGTCTAGCAAAAATCATCAAACGCTATAGTGCAAGTTCCTAATTGCAAATTAACGGAATAATGATAAAGGCCTACCTGGATTCCAATGCTATTGTTTGTAGGAGAGGTGGTGCTCCCGTTCCTTCGCTCTAGCAGATCACAATCCTCACGATCTCCATGAATGGACACCTGCACATACAATAATGACATAAACACAAGCATAAAATATAGCATATGCAACTATATGTCAGTCAGAAAGGACATAACTCACCATCATCACAAATGATAACAAGAGTGGAACCATAACCAATAGTCGTTCATTAATAATTAATCAAAGAATAATACAACCAAAGTTCTAACGCTGGATTCTCCTTTGGTGGGTAGTCACCATCACATGTCTCGCAAAGCCTGTCGAGAACAAGGACAAGCCTCTCTCTTTGATTCTTGGACAATAATCTCCTTGTTTGGATTTGGCCTTATCGGAATTCAAGAAGGCTCTTGCAGCATGAAGCTCTTGGAAATTTGATAATTCTGAATCTCTGGAACTCTGGAACTAGCTTGCCAAGGAAAATGGACAAGCTTTTATAGATGGAGGAAGGGGAGTTGGAATCATAGCCAATAATCATGGGATTGGCCATATCATCAAGGAAGCTTCCATGAGAGGTGGCAAACCACTTCCTCTCTATGGAAATCCGTAGCCAAACCACCCAACTCAAGATAGATAGCAGTCCAGGAATTTGTTAGGATGAAACTTCCGCCGTTTATTTGTTAAAAAAAACCTCTGATTATGGTTGGCTCGGGTGAAACTCTATGACAGAGCGCCAATTGGCGCGCCCTCTTTGGAGGATTTCCCCCCTTGGCACGAGGGCTGCTCTATGGAACCACGCCAATGGAAAAAGAGCTATTTTTATGTTTTTTAGCAGGAGATGTCTTCAGGGCAAACAAAGCTCATGTTCAGGGGAATGCAATGCAAGTGTTTGTAGGCCATGTCACTTCTCACAGGTCCCGAAATGAGTCCTCCAAGATGCAGGAGAGGGGTAGTAGGGGCGGTGACAAATTGCTGTGTAACAGATGCCCCCTAAAGCATGAGGCCCGAGAGAGAGAGAGGGGTGAAATGCTTTACGAGAACATGTCCAATCGAAAACACTACCGCCGGAAAACCTGCGTGGAGAAGTACAACTGATATCTCAAATACATGATATATGTGGTATGGGCAGCCATCCATAGCAGAGTACACAATAATCTAGATCCAAGGTATGGGCGTAGCCATCCAGTGAGGATCGATAAAGAGACTCAGGCATGGTCACAGCCATCTGGTGAATGAGTCATGTAATAATCATAATAATCCACAAAATCGCAACCTAGATCCCAACAGACAAAATCCAGGTTCTTGCGCTTCATCTCAATCCGAACAAAGTACAAGTTCAAGCATGCGAATATAGGAGTCGAAGTCGAACATGCAGGAGCATCGTTTGATTACCAGCCAATGGTGAAAGCTGTTAGCAGATGCGATAGGTACCACCAATAATGACAATGGCCCTCAAGGTACTACAGGTACAATCTACGGTGTGTGAATCAGTGAGCTGGTGTCGAACACTCGTAGAATCATCCGATCGGAGGCCAATGATGAAAACCTCACGTCGAATGCGAAGAACCTCCCATTGAGGCATGCAGGCTCCAAGGCAGCAGTAGGGACTCTCTAGATCAGCTTCCTAGATAATGAGCTAAAGTCGACAGGAAGTGACCTTGATCGAAGGTGGGCCATAGTGTTTCCCACATCATCGACGCAAGATGGAGGAAGATAATGTTCTTGTGAATCAAGATTCTATGAGTTATTAGAGGGAGGTTGATATTTTGGAGAGGTCAACTTCTCTTGAACATATTGGTGGCACAATAGTGGACTTGACAGTATTTTGACATCAATCGATCAGAGGTCATGGTGACAAGGAAAGGAGCAGATGAGAGGTCAAATAGGATCACCCAAACCCATGGAGGCAAGTGAAAAACGAGATGAGATGTCCCCACCCAGACACGAATGTAGACAAGTGCCATGTTCAAGAGTGACATACTGCTGACACGACAATGATTCTGGTTCTATTTTCCTCGCCATTTCCGGTGAGTACCCCAGTTAGTTTTATTAACAAGCTTGACGGGGATAGCATATGCTTATAAAACATCATTTCAACGGAATCCAATGTCATCAAGTTTTAACGAGTCTGACAAAGGAAAAACTCGGTGTCTTTTTATGTTTAGAGAGTTTGAAAAGACAGTAGAAAAGTAAACTCCAGGGGGTGTCCTTTTTCATAAAGTTGTGTCTCTCGAGATCAAAAGAGTATAAAAAAATGCTCGAAAGAATCACCCAACCATTATGATCGAGGAGTACTTTTCATGATTAGTGACTTCAACCTGAAAAAGTAAAAAAACGACTGAAATCACGTCGTTTCGTAACTGTTAACAAGCCTAAAATGACAAGGGCCCAACGATCTTTTCATCTTTACAGGGTCGGAAAAGAGCTTAAAGGTGATCGCCTCTTGTTTACATTTCACGAGTCAAGAGGAATAACTCGGCAATCTTTTCATCTTTAAATGATCAGAAAAGAGCTGAAATAAGACCTCCATTTTTATTCTCTTTAACGAGTCAAAAAGGGAAAAAATACTCGGCAATCTTTTCATATTTTACGAGTTAGAAAAGACCTTAAAGGTGACTCGTCCTAGAGGAATGAGTGGTATAAAGGGTAGCAACTGGTTCCGGCAATGGAGGAACTGATCAAAACATGTAATGGTCAAGAGGCTAGCTAACAAAACCAGTCTTAATTGCGGTCCCTCAGGAAAGGAAAACATGCAAGTTAAAGCATATGATCGGCCAAAGAGATGGTGGCGATGGGATGAAAACAACCAAGGCTCATCTAATAGAATTGAGTAGATAAAAATGGCGATCACGAGATGTACATCGGGTATGGGTTGATTTTTACACAAGCTTGAACCATGGAGAACTCTGCTTGGATTCGGTTTCATGTTTACACAAGCTTGAAACGAAAAACTATGTTTTTTATAAGTTCGCATGCCCCCAGTATAATGACGCAAAATGAGGTACATGCCCCCCAAGCTTCATTGCATTCAACAAAGTGGATGGAGTGAAGGTTCACTTTCGAGATCTTGGAAAGACTCGACTTGTATTTTACAAACTCTTAATCAAAAGACTCGATTTGGAAAGGGAGTTGTTTCATTTTTTAATGAGGTTGACACAGTAAAATAACTATCTTGATAACCCTTGTTTCATTTTTTAACGAGCTTGACGGAAGATCAGGAGCTATGCTTGACTAGACCTAGTTTCATTTTTTAAGGAGCTTGACATAGGAAAGTGAACTATGCTCCGACCAGACCTAGTTTCATTTTTTAAGGAGCTTAACATAGGAAAGCAAACTATGCTCCGACCAGACCTAGTTTCATTTTTTAAGGAGCTTGACACAAGAAAGCAAACTCTGCTCCGAGCGAACTTCATCATAATGAACAGGAAGTTGTTGCTTCCAAGAGTGCCACTCCCAGTGGAAGGATAACGTCTTGGAAGTTAGGACCCAATGCCCCTAGGGCACTATGCACGACGGCAGCATCACTGGATATAGGCAAGGGATAAGTAGCCATGTAGTTGACCTGCTGTGGGGCAGATACAACTGGTGGATAAAAACAAGGAGGGGATGACAACTGCGCAGGAGGCACCGGGGGACTAAAGAACAATAATTGATCTATAGTCACAGTTCTTCCATCGTGTGGAAAGCAACCACATGGAAAAGTGAAGAGACAAGGGCCCCCATGGAACAAACATAGTCACGACCAAGGAGAAGACTAAAATCTAAATCACCTTGGGTAACCAGTACGTCTATATAGACGATTTTGCCTTCTAAAGTAATAGGGAACTTCGGAAGGATCCCTAATGGTTGACTGGTTCCTACGTCAAACGCTAACAGATTTTGTGCAACCAGCACAAGCTGTGGGGAGCCCAAAGCTTGCCAAGTAGTAGAAGGCATAAGACTGACAGATGCACCCTCATCCAAGACAGTGCAAGGTACTGCCTTATCATAGGCATGTACTGTAATCTGGAAAGGCACATGGGATGGAAGGCAGAAAGCAGTGAGGTGACTCCAATCGAAGGAAATGATTGAACTACATGGTGGGGGAATCGTATGATTGCCTCCCTGCTCCAAAGAAGGAATCTCGGGATCAGCTGGGATAGGAGAGTCGTTTTCAGACTCAGGAGAATTCGATGAGACGAGAAGAACATGAGCATGATGCTCTTCCGAAACAGAGTGATCAACAGGCGACGAACCCAATTTGACACTCTCTCCGACCAATGGTTGGTCCTGAACACGGAAAATTTTAAGAAACCCCCCTAAATTTACATGTATAATAAATGGGCGAATCTCCATGGTATATAGGAAAAATGGAAGGCGATTTTATCAATAATATGATATGTATATATGATTTTTTGGCGAATCCCTCACGAGGCATGGCGAATATTTTACTCAATTATAAAATCTTGTGTTTATTGAATACACAAATGAAATCATTGCATTTCTTTAAAATATCTGTTGAAATCAAAATTACAGAAATTACATATCGATAACTTAGTGGGTGTAAGATAAAATTCACCCGTGCCATTCACAGAAAGCATGAGAAAAAACATAATACTATATATAAAACCAAGAAAAATTTAAATTCATCACTTCTAGGGACCTCATAACCACCCTGCCAATACACAAGTATGTTCCTGTTTGCAATTAGAAAAATTACCCAAATTACAATATGTTTACTCCACTTCTAGGGACCTCGTAACCACCCTGCAAATACACAAGTATGTTCCCGTTTGCAATTAGAAAAATTACCCAAATTACAATCTGTTTACTCCAGCATATGTTGGAAAGTTATAGAAGGATGACTAGTGAAATCAATCCATTCCTTTTAGCCCTGGATTTGTTTCAGTTTAAAACAGAAGTATACAAATATACTTGTCCAATGTCTATGCTTTAACCATTCACCTTAAGATGTTTTTACAATATAATTTCCCAAGTCTATTTAATATCTTCATTATCATAAAAACCAACCTATATCCATCCTAACTCCACATCTACCACTCTTAGGGGGATGGAATCTATTTATCCCTCTGAGCACTTGGTAGACCCAGAATTAAGATGGATCTAAGATAGAATTTCCCCTTTAAATAGTCTATGCTCACATGAATACCATGGAATACCATGGGTTATCATAAACCTGGAGCTTAAAAATTACTATTAGTAATTTATAAAAATTAATAAAATTAATAGTTGATTTTATTTTATTTTTATTTTAACCAAGCTAAAATGTTTAACATACATTAAATTACAACATCCATTTTTACTCTTGATCGGATCAAATATTTTTTCACTCTATGCTAGTTTGCATATCACGATATTTGATACGGGGGTTAGTAGATCCAGAGTAAAGATGCATCTATTCTGGTTTAATTCCCCCATTTAAATAGGCTACATTCCAAGTGAATACCATGGGTCGATACCATGTGCCATTTTGGTGAATACCATGGGTCAATACCATGTGCCATTTTTACTTTTATTAATACTAATATTAGGGTTAATAATGTTTTTTTGCATGGTATTAATATAAAAAAAATAAAAAAATGTTTTATTCGTTTCATAGGATTCACTTAAATAAAACCTCTTTCTTGAGCCTTCATAAATAGAACGAGGGTTACGGACTAAATATAAAAAGAGGTTTTATTTATTTACCATGCGTCTAGTTTATTTATATTTTTATTTATTTATCATACCTTTTGAGTAAGTATAAAAAGACGTTTTATTTATTTACCATACCTCCACTTTACTTATATTTTTATTTGTTTACACCCTTGCATGTATATAAGGTGACTTATGGAGTAAATATAAAAAATGCTTTATTTATTTACCATACCTCTCATTTATTTATATTTTTATTAATTTACCATACCTCTTTTATAAATATGGTATTTGGGCCTTTGGCCCATAGGATTCACTTAAATAAAACCTATTCTTGAAAATGGAAAATGGATTCACTTAAATAAAACCTATTCTTGAAAATGGGCGAATGGAAGGTTGTAACTCCTAATTTCAAGGGCTAAATTTACCTTTTTTACCCTCTCCCTTAAAATAAGGTGGGCTATTTGAGGTGATTTGTAAAAATGTACTATGACACAAAATATTCGCCCACTAAAAATTTAAAACCCCTTAATTTCGCCAAAGGGCGAACATTCGCTCCAAAAATTTTCTATGGATCTCGGGCTATACTTGTCCCACTGGACCTTAACCTGGTCCACCAAGTGACGTCTGAGTTGTCGAACACTATGGTCCAATATGTGTAGTGGTTCGACTATTATGGTTCCCACTTCCGAGACCTACAATTCCCTCCAATCTAGTTTGTGAGATTCATGAGAAACATAATGTCGTAAAATAGATACATGAAAAACATCATGAGTTTAATGCAAATGGGGTGGCAGTACAAGACGATAGGCAACTAGTCCAATATTCTCCTTGATCCTAAAAGGTCCTGTAAACTGAGGTGACAACTCCATCGCTTTCTCAAACGGAATGGTGTTTTTGTTGGGTTGGATATGAATAAAAACTTGGTCTCCTACTTCATAACTTTGATCAGTCCTATGTGAATTGGCATAACTCTTCTGTCTATCTTGTGTTTCCTTTAACCTTTGTCGAATCTATCTTAATTATTCCTCCATTTCTTGAACTAATTCCGACCCAACTATTACTCGGTCCTCTAACTTTTCACAACTCAATGGCATCCTACATGGAATCCCATATAGATCTTGATAAGGAGACATGCCAATTGAACTGTGGTAACTGTTATTATAGACAAACTCTACCAACAATAAGTACCTTTCCCACAAAGTCTGATTATCCATGTCGTACTTTCTTAGCATGTCTTCCATAACCTCATTTGCTCTTTCAGTCTTCCAATCTGTTTCTAGATGATATGTAGTGATCAGGTTCAACTACATCCCAAGTGTTGACTGCAAACTTGTCCAAAACCTAGATGTAAATCAAGAGTCTCTATCAGAGATGATGTGTGCGGGTAACCTATGTAGTCGAATAACGTCACTTATAAAAACTCGTGCCACATCAGTAACATCGTAAGTGTCTCTCACTCGAATGAAATGGGAAATTTTGGTCAATTTATCAACTACAACCAATATAGCATTGTGCCTCCATGAAGTGAGTGGTAAACCCACAACAAAATCCATAGAAATGACCTCCCATTTAGACATAGGGGTGTCATGTGGTTGTAGGATTCTTGCTAGATGGCGATTATCAGCCTTCACTCATTGACATTAAGACATTTGGCAACAGACTGGACTATGTCAAGCTTCATGCCTATCCAAAAGAAGAGTTTCTTCATGTATGTATAGATCTTCTTCACTCCAGGGTGTGCATAATAGAGTGCTCTATGTGACTCCTCAAGGATGGTTATTCTTATACCTCCTTCCTTAGGTATGTATATTCTCCCTTGAAATCTCAATAGTCCATTTTGTTCAAGGACATGTCCCTCAAAATTTGGTTCTATCTACTTCCCACTCTATATCAATGATATAACCTTTAGATACCAACTATCTTGAAAGTGTTTATCGAATAAATTTTCCCTCAAATAAACCCTCAAGGGCACTAGGGAGAAGGTTCGTGGCCTCCTTCTTAGTGCGTCAGCCACCAAACTCTCCTTTCCCTTAATGTATGAGATTCCAAAATCATATTCACTCATGAGTTCACTCCACCGCCTTTGTCTAGCATTAAAATTACTTTGGGTGAAGAGGTGCTTTAGGCATTGATGATTTGTTCTTAACTCAAAGTTTCTCCCAACGAGGTAGTGTCTCCATAGTTTCAAAGCTAGCATCATTACGGCCAACTTTAACTCATGGGTAGCATACAACTCTTCATGTTTCTTCAATTTTCTAGATGCATAATCTATTACTCTACCTTCTTGCATCAACACTGCTCCCAATCCTTCTTTAAAGCATCGGTGCATATAGTGAAGTCTTTTTGCATGTCCAGTACTCGAAGGATCAGTGCACTAGTTAGTAGCCTCTTTATTTCAGTGAATGTAGTATTAAACTCATATGTCCATTCATACTTGACCCCTTTTTGTTGTAATTTGGTGATGGATTTTGCAATCCTCGAAAACCCTTCCACAAACCTATGATAATAACTTGCTAGCCCCTTAAAACTACGAACCTCATGAGATTTTTTTGGTATTGGCCAACCCATTATGGCCTTTACCTTTTCTGAGTCAACTAAAATCCTTCCTCCTGAAATTATGTGCCCAAGATAATGAACTTTCTTCTAAAGGAAGTAACATTTTCACAATTTTCCATACAATTGATTTTCCCTTAAGAAAGTCAATACAACCCTTAGGTTCTTTTCATGCTCCTTTTCATTTTTGGAATACAAAAGAATGTCGCCAAGAAATACTTGCACAAATCGGTCCAAATACTTCATGAACACACCATTCGTGAGGCTCATGAATAATGTTGGTGCATTAGTCAAACCAAATGGAACAACAACGAACTCGTAGTGCCCAAATCGAGTTCGAAATGTGATTTTTTAGATGTCACCTTCCTTAATCCTCAATTGGAGGTATACAAATCACAAATCGATATTTCATAAAATCGTTGCTCCCTTCATTTGATCCAATAGGTCATATATTCTAGGTATTGTGTACCTATTCTTTATTGTGGCTCTATTCATGCCCCTATAATCTATGCATAGCCTTAAGGAACCATCCTTCTTCTTGACAAAAATTACTGGTGCACCCCAAGGTGAAATACTAAGTCTGATAAATCCCAAGTCTTAAAGATCTTTTAATTGCATCTGCAACTCACAAAAGTTGTCATCCTATAGGGTGTCTTAGATATTTCTTTTGCACCAGGTTTTGGGTTGATTGTGAAATCCATCTCCCTTATAGGAGGTAATCCACGCAATTCCTTAGGAAAAATATCCTTGAATTTTGAAAAAATTGGGTGTTGATCTAGGGAGGGTCCTTTCTAGTCACCTATAGCATCGACCACATATAGTTTGCAACCTTGTAGGAGACAACATTTTACCTTCATCATGCATATGAATCATAGGGGCACTCCTCTCTTGATACCACAAATCTCAATTGACCTACCTTAATCATGTAAACAAATCACCTTCTTTTTGAAATAGTCTGCCAAAGCTTGATGAGCTTCTAGATAGTCCATTCGAATAATTACATTGTATGTCCCCATAGTGATACACACCCCAAGGTTCACTTAACATTGGTAACCACTAGGTCCTACTACTTTTTTTAATCCCAAAATTCATATCAACTTTCTTAAAGTCATCATGCTCATAGGCTGCCAACCCACATTTTTGTAATTCAGCTCGTGAAATGAAACTATCTATAGCACCAGAATGAAACAAAATTTTAACTTTTACTTTCTTTATCATACCTTAGGTTTACACCATGACAAATTGTTGTTCAACTTGTTGGTTATCACTTGCTGTATATATTCAATGATGGCTAATTGATTCCTCCATTAGTGCTTCTTCTTCTCTATGGTTGTTACCAGTTTGCAACTCAAGGCAATTGCACTGGTAATGAGGTCCCCCACATCCCCAACAAGTGATGTGTGGTAGACCTTGAAAAAAAATTTGTGGAGATCTTTGGAAAGATTTCCTTCCCCTCAGACCCCTACCCCTACTTATTGCTCCTCGCAAATGATCTTGATTTGCATGAGTCCCTAAAGCTGAGGGTGATGCTGCACTGGTAACCATTGAAATCCCCAATTCTGGTGCTCTGGGTACAACCCTATTTCCATATGGAGGTGGACTCAAACTTCCTACCCTAGAGAAGGTGTGAGGGGCCTTCCCTATAAACCTTGTTTTTTGTGGAAAAATGGTTTTGTTTCCACCCTTAAAGTCTAAATTCTCTTTAACATAACGAGCATGTTTCACAACTTCTACAACTGAGGATGGTTTCCACATCCACACCATATCCCTAATCTTAGGGTTGAATACATACATGAAACGATCTACTTGGCATTGATCGGTATCCATGTAGGAGACATACTTGACCAATTCAGTGAATCTATATTCTTTTACTTTATGATTTTCCTGTACCAAAGCATGGAAGACTACTACCTGTTGTTCTTCATAATATGTTGGTAGGTGCCTTTTACTGAATCTCTCTTTAAATAACTCTTGGGTAACTATGTCCAGAGTGAGGTGTATTTGACACTCTAACTTATCCCACCAATTCAGAGTGTTATCTATGTGTTGGAAGATTGTTATTTTAGCTTTTGAATTGGAAGTATAATCGATTAGTGAGAAACACCTTTTCATTCCTTATAACTAGGCTTTTGCTCATTCTGTAGGACAAGATCCAACAAACACTGGGAGCTTAATCTTTTGGAACTCCCTAGTAATTTCCTCGAGTAGAGGTCCTCTATCGGAGTCTCTTGATCCCTCTACATTTCCCAACCCTGATGGAGGATTCTCCACTTCCACCTCATTTATTTGATGCCCTCTTAAAGTCTCATTAATTTCTTCTAGGGAGTAAAAGATGAGAGCTAGCTCTGGCGATGGAAATGGGTTATTTGTAGGAGGTCCTTGTGATGATCCTCCTCGACCTCGAATTCCCTGTGTCTTCACCATTTTCAAATGTTCAATTCTCTATTCAAGACAATACTTATTAATGTAACCTAGCACTTCTATGCCCCTAGTCGACTCACACACATATATAAAATGATAGGCATAATTTTTTCTTTTACTATGCTTGTAAATGAGCATTACTAATACTGATCAAGTCCACAAGAATTTATTAAATCCTCTAATGTGTTAGCTCCTACAATTTTTCTCTTAATAGTTTCTAGGTTACTAGTGCAATGTACTTGTTAGTCATGCTTTAATGCTTTATTAACACCAAATTACTTTCTTTAGTTAACATAATTATTTATTTAATAAATTGGTTTAATATACTCAAATTTTAGTTTTCTCTTGGTGGCTTTCAAAATACTCATCTAAAATGACATTTGGAACCATTCTTGTGTACTCACCAATAAACCATTAATCTTATTTCAAGTAATAGTTTAAACATAAAGAATAGCTTTTACTAACAATCACACACATATTTCATTCTTATTTAATTGTATGTCTAATGCATTCCCATGAACTAAGCAATTGATATATAGTATCTAATTTACTTATCATCTCCATTATAAATGTTGGGTTATGTTATATTCTTTCCATGACTAGCCCACGTAGCCAACTGGGGGGTTAGAGGGGGGGCAAACCCCCCCTTCGTTGCGTCGATTGTGTAGTGCAGGGGTCACAAGGGGTTTGAGGGGTCCAGGTAACTCCACTCTATGGGGTCCAGGGCAACGCCCCAGAAAATTTTGGTTTTGGAACCTATGTTAGGTTGGGCGGACCCACCTATGGTTTTGTGCATGATTTTTGCACGTTCTTGGACGCGATGGTTTTCGGTCCATGGTATTGGATGCTTCAACATGTATAAATATGTATTATAACATTGAAATGAGCATATTGAAAAATCAAGCTGGTAGTCCCGATTTTGCGATCCAGGGGAAAATATCTGTGTATATGTGTTTTATGTGTTATGCTCTCACATTGTTTATTTTATGTGTTTTAGAATTCGTATGCAGGTAATTTCTGTACGCGGTTAAAACTTACAATATATAACATAACAATTTCAAGTGTTATTAATATTTTCCCATTTAAATGTAAACATATAGTAATACTATATATACAATGTTTGAGATAAATAACTATATTTCGATCCATTAATTATATTAATATTATATAAATAATAAACCATTATAATTTTAATTATATTATATATATATATATATAGATATTCTATTTAAAATTAAATAACATTATACTCAATTTTATTTATTATAATATTTAATAACTGTAAATTATGGATTAATAAATATGCAAATTGATTTAAGACAAATTTTTTAATATGGTTATTGTCCACTAGTTTGTAGTCTCATTTTACTTGAACAGTAAAATATAATTATATATAAACAACTTTTCTGTGGGTAAATATAAAGTTCCACATCACCTAAATGTAAAATTTTAGGTTAACACTCTTTCCATAAAATAATAAAGATTATATATACACACTTTTTAAACTAAAATATAATTGCTTTGTCAACTTTATTGGTTGGAATATTTAATACCTATGCCATATCATCCCATAAGTAAATTATTAAAAGTCATAAGTAAACAACATGTTTAGAAATACAAACTCAAATAAATATAATTGTTATTATAATAATAATTATTGCCACCAACAATAATTATTATTATAATATAACACAACCCAAAAGAAAAAAAAAATATACTTAAAAACTTAAGAATCATTAGAGTGTGACAAAGGGATTCGATGGGTGTGAAACGAGTTGGGTCTTTTGTATATAATATAATAACACTACCAACTATAAATAACTACCAATAAGTGTTTTATAAAACATTTTTCATAAATTTACTTACATTAAAAAAATAATATTGACTATCTTCATTACAAATTAATTATTAAATTAAAAAAATTTGTTACCTTTATATTTGGAAATCCAAATAACATATTACATGAATTGTAACCCAGTGTTTAAAAGTTCCATTTCTAGCCCTTTTTTAACCAACGTTGTACAAGTTGTTAATAAATAAAAATACAACGATGTATATATTATACTAGTAGTTTATATGCCAACCAATTGCTGATGGAGAAAGCATGACAAATAATACATGAATTGATGAATCATAATTTAAACGTCGGCATGTCGTTTGTTGGTCATAATTATGCGGGAGGTCTGAGGCCTGCACGCTGCCGGATTTCAACTCAAAGGAAACCCATGGGATTAACTTGGGTTTTACACGTCCATGTGTAATACAATGGTGGGGTATTTTTGTATATAATATCGAAATTTGAGGTTGTAAAGCGAGAATAGGATGTATAGTACTTTTACTAAAATTTGACGCAACAGTTGTAATGGTGAGAGACGCGGGTTCAAGTCTCGGCAACGGAAAGTGAAGTTAATTTTAGGCTAGAATCCTAACAAAACAATTGTATTCGTTTGATTGCAGTGCCCTGGAGATCCTAATTCGATTGAAACCTTCGTCGTTTATGTAGAAATGTTCTCTTGGTTCCTGATGATACCTCTGTAGGGATATTCTCTTGCTGCGAGATGAGTTCTTCCAGGTTTTGGATTCAAAGGCAACCATCATTATTTTTTATTTCTGTGTAGCCTTGGCAAGTTTTTTAAATAATGCGGATCAGGAACAATCAACAAGTTTTATAAACAATATGCGGGTCAGGAACAATCGACGTTCGGAGGACAGACAAAAATCTTAAATATAGATTTTCCTAAGCCGCTTTAGATGAAGGAAAACAATCGTTTGAATAAATAAAGGAGGTGGCAACCATAAGTGCTAACCACAATGTGGTCTGTAGTAATTGGGGTCCATTCAAAAGGGCGTCATCAACCGAAATGTCGATTTTGACATTAAAGACAATGGTTAACATGTTATGGGTTGCGCATGAAATGCTTGTCCAAAGGTTTTGCCTCTGATTATAATTTGAATATGAATTATATAATCTATGGTAGGGACAATTCATAACAGGTTGTGAAAAGGATTCTTCAAGAGGAATTGGATTCTTTTGATGCAATGGATGAGTCCATTAGAAGGAAATGTTCAAATGGTGATGCAAATTTGAAACATATATCTACTTAAAAAAATTGGATGAAAGTGTTAAGCAAAGGTTTCAGAGTCCAATATGGGAATATCTTGTTCGAAAAAAATTTCTGACAGAGAATGCACCTGCTAGATCACAACTACTAGATTTCCCGGAATGTTACGTTAAAATGAAGCTTTATAAAAAGAAGACGAGGACAATTACATTAGATGTTGTGAAAAATTTGTTACATATTATAAGAATAGCTAGATTGCACAATGTGCAAGCATTTATCACAAAAAAAAAATAAAGAAATATCTAAAACCTTTGCACCCATCCTCCCATTCACTTAATGCATTTACTTTCAAGATGGCAGTGACATATGAGGTATATTGGGACATATGGAAACATGTATTGGTGGATGAGCTTCAAGATATTGATGAAATATAGTATGAGTTTGTTCGCCTTTTTCCAATTAGAAATGCAAGCGTTTTCATTATTTGTGATGAAGGTTAAGCTATATGGATGGTGTGGAGTGAGTTCTTCTCTAATGTACTATGCTTTAGATTGTGATTTTCCTAAAATTATCACTTTTCAGCTTACTATAAATTATAGTTCCTCTAGTAATATTGTAAAAGTGACATTTATGGTCCTAAGAAATGTTCCTTATAACTGGAAAAGTGGTTTAACGGATGCCTTGGATCTTGTGCCCACAAAGCCTCCTTGGGAAGCCTATTCGCATTCAGATATTACAAGTCCTATTGCATAAGCAAGGTTCATTGCATCTGAGATTCAGAGACTTGTGAAAGCCAATTTAACTATGCGGGGTAACTTTGAAATATGGTTGCATACCCATGTTTAGTCATCATGGATTGAATATTGTCTCACAAGATTACAAATTCTTCTTTCAATCCTTGGGTCTCTGCTCTTTTATTTTTGAAGGAGAACTTAAGGTTCAAAATGATAGTTGATAATCATATTAGGGAGAAGGATGCTCAGACTTCTTGCAATAGAAGTATATATTGAGTGGACTCGTAGAAGGTAGCTTGCACGAGGCATTTTCTAGGAACTCACAGTAGGTATCTATGTACACACATTCAACCGCATGGATAGGTGCCACTAAATTTTGAGGCACAGATATTACAAGCAAGAATAAAACTGTGAGCAACTTTCCCACCTTGATGTGCCTCTGGCCATTTTCAATATCCTACTCAAAACGTGATTATATCAGCACCATCTGTGAATGTTGATCCATTGATGAGTGGGGGTATTTATAGGAGAGCTGGGCTATTTAGGAAGTATGTCTATACCTAACATTAGCATGATCATCTCATGCGCTTCAAGAGAGCAATTTCCATAACTCATATGGTAAGAGTCACATCCCCTTAATTTGTATTGACCCTGCAAATGAAAGGAGTACTCATCTGAACACCTATAAATGGAGAATTGAATCATGTAGTCATGATTGTGCTATATATAAAATTGATTACAATATAGTGGCCAAGGACTTGGCCAATGTTCTTTTGTTTTTATTTATTTATTTATTTTATTTTAAATTTGTTTTTTATAAGCAAGTTCTTATTTTGAACTTGGTTGGTTTAGGGTCCATATTTCGAACCTAGCCTCTAATACGATATGTGAGGATCCATGCTAGGGTCCTCTAACTAAAAATACATTTATTTAATTTAAATATAATAAGAATGGAAATAGCTTATTTATGACTCAACGTTTATTTAATGACAATGTAACATTTTCTTTTTTTTTTACAACATATTAAACAAGTAAGAATTTCATTGCAACAATATACACAAGTAATCAATAAATTGAATAATACATGTTCCAATATTTTTCTTTTTTTTTACAACATATTAAACAAGTAAGAATTTCATTGCAACAATATACACAAGTAATCAATAAATTGAATAATACATGTTCCAATATCTTAGTTTAGATTCTCCTCACTTTGTTGGGATGCTCCTCTTGGCTACCCAATTGAATTTACCTCCTAGCCAACTGGGAATGATTTCCTAGCCCAGGGAACCTCCACGGGTTCCCTAGCCCTCCGAGCCCAAGTCAAACCAGTTATAGTGTGTCTAAATTAAACCAACACTCTCCAATAGATCCAAGTTTTAATTATATAATTTATCTCTCCATTCTCCCCCTTCTCTTTCTCCACATTCCTCCCCCAAAATAAAATCACTACAACACAAAGGGGGGTTTTAAGGCAATATTTAAGACAATTTTTTGGCAAATTGTCTTAACTTGAGACAAAAGAAAACTTGTGTATTGTCTTAAATATTTTATTTAAGCGGGTGTCTCAAATTAAATTGTATTAAAATATTTCCTTTATAAAGACAATATATAATGAAAGAATTTTTATCTCTCCTAAGACAATTTCATTTTTCTCTCTCTAGAGACAATAGTTGGGATTAAAGACATATTGTCTCTATTGAGGCAATATCTTTGATCTTAACTATTGTCTCTCTAGAGACAATAAAAAATAATGAATTTAGAAGATATATCACCATTGAAGTAAACTAATATTAAAAGTATTTAATTAAAAATAAACTACAATATCATTTGTTAATTCATATTAGGACACAGTGGAATCGAACCACCAACCTCCTACTTGTAAATCAAGCACTTTTCCATTGAGCTAGCATCCTTTAAAGAATTATGTGAGAGTTATATTGGTCCTTGAAATTTCATATATAGGCATTGATTTTAAAACTAGCAATTACAACGAGAGTGAAATATATGGAAAAGTGAAGGAATGGAGATGTCTATTTTGAAAAACCATTGGAAGACCATGTATTAATATGATCAATAGATTTACCTTCCCTAAGAAAAGTTTGATGACATTGAAGGACCATTAACCATAACGTTGTGGGTTTAACTTATAGGTGGTGATTATTAGTGGATTTATATGGACTTAAATACTCATTAAGTTACTCATTCAAATTTCATGGAGAGATTGAGAATCAAAATGACTAGGTGGTGATTATTAGTGGATTTATATTTACTTAAATATTCATTAAGTTACTCATACAAATTTCATGAAGAGATTGAGAATGAGAATGACTTAAAAGATAAATACTCATACAAATTTTATGAAGAGATCGAGAATCAAGATGACTTAAAAAGATAAATATTGTGCTAGACGCTGTCCAGGCTCAAACCTCACACAATCTTGATTACAAATAGTAAAATCTTAAAAACATCTCATGTAAGCTGGAAAACATACCCTAATTATTTTTACATAGACAAATATTTATCAAATGTGACATTGAAATATATATAATGTAGACTATTTAAAAAAATTAAATTATTGAGAAATTTGGTCTCTGATAATAATAACAATTAAATGATCCATGTATGGATCATATATTGTCATTAATAAAATGTATATTAAATTTAAGTTAAAGAGATGAGTGAATTGTTTTTTTTTTGGGTTTTTTTCGGGCTTGAGGTCATGGGATGTTAAAAAGACAAAGTGACACGTTCTCTGTTTAAATTTTATAACTATTTAAGTTTTGAAATAGGGAATCTGTAACTTTCACATTTCAATATTTTGTTAGAAGCAGAGAGAACATGTCATTTTAATGCTCCAAACAAAATACCTAAGCGATGCATAGTATTCCTTAATTATAAGATGACAACGAATTGTTCCAAATGAACGATGATTTTTTTTTTCCTATTTATACAAACTATGTATTGTACCATGCAATAGAGTCCAAACATACGAGATATGGTTTTTCTCAAAAAGAATAATAGAAACACTCACACTGCTAAAAAAAAACACATACCTGAGAGTACAGGCTGACCACTATTAAGAAGGATAGTAAATGTGAGCAAAATTGCCAATTTAGGAACTGTGTTTATGATGATTGTCTTTTTGTAAACACCTGAGCGAAATCCTTGCGCAACACAACAATGAGAACCCAAAAGACAATTCCTATCACACTTGAAGTACCTGAAAAAGCAATCACTCCAAATTTAACTACTTTTCCATTTCTAGCCCCTTACTCATTCGCAACCATTATGCTGCATTAAAAAACTAGAAATTTATCAGAGCACAATGCAACACTTTGAAAATTAATCGAGGCATAAAACAATACTTGAAAATTTGAAATAATAGCATGGTGAACATCAACATACCTCATTGCTTCCAAAAATCCAATTGGCATCATCATCTGCCAATTGCTGACATTCATGCAATAGGAAATGACATGAAAACTCAAATATCTTAAAATGTATAAGTTTTATAGTATTTTTCTTTATAATATAAAACAACTGAAAACATGTTTTACCATATTAAAAAGGAATCGATCGCAAGTTTTGCATCTGTTAGATGTTGTGTCAAGATGATCAATACTCTGTAATACCAATTTTCTAAATTGTTTCATAGGAAAATGAATGTGAGCTCGTTGTTCTGAACTAAACTATATAAGACTAAAAATTACATTGACTAAGAATAGTTTGAAGATCGAGATGTGTGCAACTAACCATAGCATCACAACTAATGCGGAAGATAATTTTATGAAAGGCCACAAATCATGGAATGCTTCTCTGGTATTTCAGCCAATGTCTAGGGAAAACCTCCATAGATAATATAAAAAAAACTAGCAAATCGGAGGTAGCCACGTTGCTATGTTCAATGTCATAGTTGTTCCCATAAGTCCCATATGCAATTTAACGAGAAAGAGATAGGTTAGAAAAATATGAAGCACCAATATGGCTCGAGTGATCCACTCACTGACCACATTTTTCAACTGATTCTACAAGAATCTCTAAGTTGGAAACATGAAAACATAAGTGAAATGTTGAGGAACTGACTAGATGGAAATTGATATGGATAATTTAGCAATATCATCTATGTGTCCTAACAACTTCAAAATGGGGGTTTAAAAATTATAAATTGGTAGGAGGACTAAAAAAACAAAGATCACAATCCAAGAGATTTGCATATATTCTCCCACCATGTGGTATTCCTTAGCACCATAAGCTTGGCCGCATAGGGTTGCCAAGGCACTTTCCATCCCTAGCTCACATGTCGAAATACAGACACATTTTGATCATCAATATTGTATATGATATCATTTCATTGGGGCACTCGAATTTCCCATTACTTGCCTCTGTAATGACCCATTCCTTTAAACCTACCATTCATGACTTACCATTAAAAGGAATTAAAATAATAGTTAGTTGAAGGAGTAGGCTTCCTCACACTGTTAGAGTCAAGTTCATATTGAGTTATAAATTTTGGTTTATATGCATTAGGGATTTTTATCTATACTCTTTTGGTATAGTTTGTTGTATATATTTTTGGTGTTATAGCTACAGTTATTAGATTTGATTCTCAACCAAGCCCGAATTTCTCTAACTAGTTACCCATTCCATACCAAGATTACTGTAACTAGTTACCCATTCTGTGATTAATAAAACCTAAAATAACCATTAAGGGACAAAAACATTGTGGAATCTTACTAGGAATCCATAATTGAATCTGACGACAACAATAGAAGTAATGGATATTTATATTTTTCAATCATAAAAAGTGTCCCTCAATGAAGAGGCTGCAATCAGATCTTGGCACTTAGAAAATATGCAAAAGGATATCCCCATTTTATAGGGGGTTTCTCTAGGGTTGGGAGTAGAATTACAAGCCAATGAAGAGAGAGCCAGCTCAACAAGCCATCTCAAGCATCAACTTCTCTGATAAAAAGATTAATTGAACATGCCACTTAACTAAGGAAAATACAAGACATTGGAACAAGTAATATAGTGTCACAGGAACTTTGTCACCCCCAGCCACATACATAAATTTTGTTTTCTGATTTATCAGTGAATCGTAAATGGTATGTATATTGCCCATCTGTCTGGCCATCATGGATCTAGAATATGGAACTAAATTGTAATGTCTCCATAATTCATGAACTATCTCACATCATTCTTCTTCTCCTTTGTTCAGATTTGGTTCAATATTTGATTGTTGGGGTTGTTTGATTATGGCGCCAAAATCACATTCTAGCAGAGGATTGAAGTCCAATTCTATCCCTACAATCTGTTAACCCAATTTGTATATGTCAACATCAATAACAACACTTTCTACCTATCATTGTTCATACACAACACTCTGTGAACAAACCTCTTCCCTTCATGCAATATATTTACATATGTGTAAGAAATATGCAATTAATTTTCACTATCAAAGCAATGATTACCACGTTTAGACAATTAACATGTATATACTATATATTCACATATGGATAAGCATATCACTATAGGAAACAAATATACATATTGCAACTTTTACACCACTAGGAGAGATTTGGACAGGGCACATTGATAGTTGTAGGTTATAGGGAGGGAGCCTACATTATGAGCAGGGAGCCTCTTACCAAACATCTGGTATGACACATATCTCGAGTCATGACTGGAAGAAATAGATCGACCATAATGACATATATAATATCTCTCATTCATGATCGGAATGAATGAACCGATCACATAATGACATATGCCCATATCGGAACATTCATGACTCGATATTTTTCATTATGCCTTTGCAGATCATGTTGCTATGGGCATATGTCATTATGCAATCTCTTCGCTCCCTCATCCTGCTACCAACAGTCATAATACTCTTAAGAAAGGCCTTTCTATTACATCAGTAAGGAAGTGAGAGAACAAAAAGAAAGGCACCACAACGTCACCCCCAACCACTGCAAGAGAATGACATATACCATTGGCTGGCATTACCAATCTTTAAGACAAAGAAGACTCCAACATGAAATCAGGAAAATGATAGGTGGGAACCCATTATCATGGAGTTGGAGCCTACCAGATTCTTGGGTGCCACCTTGAGAATATTTGATAATATTAACTTGAGATTCTTGAAATACTAAGTGGTTTACACTACTCTTTGTTTTTTAAATATTAAGTGGTTTGTACTCATCTTCTCTTTTTAAAAATATATTTAGATGTTAAAAAAAATGAAGGTTAAGATGAATTTATACTAATAGTTTATCATCCTGTCATCTAGTGTTTGTATATTATCCGATGTATTGAACATAGACATTAATATATACCTATTTAAATGAACATTACACCACATTTACAAACTGATGATGGAGAAATAAAATATCTTAAAAATAAATAAATAAGCTAGAAAGAATAAAAGTCACAAACAATAATGAAATATTCATAATATGAGATACGAAATGAATATTCACAATCACTTCAAGAAAACACCCATTGTTTACTAAAAAATGTTTCCATTGCATTTCCACACTTAGGAATATGTGCCCCCACAAGAAGGACATGTTCCCAGTGTAAAAAGGGTTTCAACAAGGGTCTGTTCTTCATTGTAGCAGCGTTAGAAGATTATTTTTTCAATATCTCACAAATAAACCACGGATCAAACATTGGAAATTTTGATGGGCAATCTTGAGGTTCTTAACTTTTAAGTATATATCAGGCTACTGATAAAACAATGAGAACAATGACATAATGCTTTGAGGATTACCTTTTCAATACAAGTTTTTTCTCTGGGAAATGTTTTCATTCACAATATCTCCCCCTGTCAAGAAGACATCTTCCTTCACAATATCTCCCCTACTCAAGAACTTGACTTCTTCCTTCACCACGGAGATGATAACTACAGACATGAGACAAGCAACACAGTGTTAAGTAGCCTGGCCCTTAAAATTCCATAGTGCAACTGTAACAAACACCAAATACTCGAATGGAATTAGTAGTAGACTGACTACATACCCGTGTCCCTCAATAGAGGTAAGATCCTCGCAAATATGTAAAAATATTCAAATGGGTATTCTCACAATGGCATTGTAAGATCCTTGCAAATAAGAGCAAATCTTCAAATGATTATTCTGACAATGGCATGGTATTTTAATTTTTAATTGCAATGTGCCCATATACTTATTAAAATTATGTGCACTATATTCATCTTGAACTCCATCATCTTTTACATGTCTATTCTACAATGACTCCATTATCTTTTCCATGTCTATTCTACAATGACTCCATTATCTTTTCCATGTCTACTCTACCGTGTGCAACCATAAAAATTTCAAATTCATTAAAACACATCAATTTCCAACGTATGTATTCTTGAAGGTGTTTACCCCAAGCTTGAGATATATTTCAACAAAACCTTCAACATGGAGTTGACACCACAGAGTAGGCAGGGCAATGCATGATGAGTCCATGGCCTATACGAGGAAGCCAATCTAGTGGCCTAGCAATTAATGTTGGCATGGGTGGCTAGGTCCTTGATGGGCTCCAACACCTTCGTCAAAAGACTTCCGTACACAAACCCTAGTTCCCACATTGTCTTGTAGCTAGAAATTTCATCCAAGAGGGGAAAGCTGGGTAAAAAATGTATTGCACCCAATGACGAAGTGACTGGTCTCTTGTTTCTAGATTGTAGTTAGATAGGCATATTGGGGCCATTTATTTTAGGGTTTCAATTTATGTATACACATCATAGTTATTTCATGGATTGAAGATTAAAGAGAAACGATATGCAGTGGAATCAAGAATAGAGTGAGGTGAGCAGCACTTTAGAGGTTGATTGTAAGAGATGTGTGATGTTAATAGTAAATCAATGCAACATTTAAGCACCTAAATGTTTACCTGTTTCCTTTTTATTTCTCTCTATGAAATAGATTTGAGATCAAGAGATATCTATACACTACCAATAGTGTATGATGAGGGAAGGATGGAGTTACATAGACTAGACACCTTTGGAGCTCCCTGGATTTGAATCTTAGCATGGGAACTCAGGTCGAACATTACAATGGGGCAACTCAACTCACTTTGGAAAATTCCAAGAATGAAAATAGGGAAATTATGTTGGAGGTTTTCTGATTGTCCGCTAGAATTTATGGACTGCTAGACATAGCTCCAGCGCTTCTCTTAGAATGTCAATATGGAAACTCAACTCATTTTGGCAAATTCCAATGAGGCAAGTCAACTCACTTTGGAAAATTAGTAGACTGAATATACATAATTTTGTTGTTGGTGTCATGTTAATCAATCTCTATTACCGTGCAGATAGTTGTTAATGTATTGTAATGTAAAATCCTCTCTCGATCGAAAGCATATTCATGTCCTAGTCTTTGATAATATCAACGTGATTCTATCACCACGCTTTATAGAAATGAATGCCAATTTACGGAATTTTTCCATTTGATCATATTGAAATGGTTAGATTCTGTAGAGTTCGCAAAGGATTTCATTTTTAATTGAGAAATTTATGTCTGGCTAAGAAAAGTAACACATAAAGCACAATTTGGTAAACATTATTATTTCAATGGTAAATCGAAAAGTGAATAAAATACCAGCATGAAAAAAAAAGGTGACTAAAAGAGAAGTAAATTCTATGTAACTTTAGTGCATGCCTTATTTCCTATTGGAGAATCCGCGTGCCTCTAAACATGTTCTTCAAGAGATAAGAAAGGTTATCAGAGAAGATGCAACTTTTAAAGTGGTGTAGAATTTAATAGGAGGAAATAGTAATCCATCATTTAACAACTAGGAATGTTTGGGAGTATAATGGACATTTTCTATCTAATTGTACATTATTGTACATGAGGGTAAAGGCTTTTGTTATATTGGAGTTGAGGTTAGGAAGAAGGTTCTTGGAATTCTGACTTCCCCAAACACCGCAAGTTGTGTTGAAGTGTAGTTCCATATAAGATCTTTAATACACACATTATAATTCTAAGTGAGTCCCTGGAAAATGAACTTCATAGAATAATGCTTACCTGAACAAATATTTATGTTAAAGGCTTGGAGTTCAATGGTTCATATGATGAAATTCCATCTTGCTACATTCCCATAAAATATTTATTTTCATTTTTTCTAATATTGACAGACAGACATAAGAATGTAATTCATATTCTTATAAAATAATTATAGAGATGATTGAACCAAGTTCCAAGAAGTCATAGTTCATTCAATTGATCAAAAGGAACAACCTCTTAAGGAGGCATGAAAAACAAAATTAACATTTGACCTGAAGGCCTATACATTTTTTAGATTCATCCTCCAGTATGCTTAAACAATCAATTTCCCATGTATCCAGATCAACCCCCCCCCCCCCCACAACCAACTTTTATGATAATGAAGCATCACAAAAATGAGACAGACTTAAATTTGAAGACTCAATAACTTATCTCCTATACAACTACAACTATATAAACAAAAAAGAGGTTCAACTACACTTTAAACAAAGAACATAAAATAAATGTCTTATCTGCTACACCACAACCCATTTCCAAACTACTAATAGAGACTAGTTAAGTGTCAACATTGAGTTAAACATTTATCTCAATCATCCTCCAATATGTTCAAATTTTCAAAACTACCAATATTACAGGCAAGCTTGTCAGTCCTCCAAGTGTAGCATCATAGAACCTAGATATACTATAATTTGTTAAATATTCAATAACTTATTCCTATATAACTACATTATATAAACAAACAAGGAAACAAAAAATATAGGTTAAAACAGAGAACCGGAAACAAATTTGTCTAGTTGCCAGACCATCCATTTCCATCCTACTAATAGAGACCATATGAGAGCCAACATTGAGTTTCACTTATTTTTATGATTTCTTTGATATAGAAAGGAAGGAAATTGCAGTAATGACCATGGACGACCAAAACATAGTTAGTGAGCAGGCACATTTATCTGCCCTCCCAGTGTAGCATCACAAAACCAAAATATACTATAATTTGGTAAAGATTTGATAAATTATTTCCTATATAACTACATTATATATATAAAAAAAACAACAGATATGGTTTAAAACAGATAACAGGAAACAAATTCGCTTATTTTCTATACCATCCTACCAATAAAGACGAGATAAGAGCGAGCATTGAGTTTCCCTTCATTTTATGATTTCTTTGATGCACAAAGGAAGGAAATTGTAGTAATGACAATGGATGACCAAAACACAGTCAATGAGACTTTTAAATACATCATGGATAATATCTCTAGTGAGTACCTAAGGTTATTTCACATGCAAAAAAAAAACAAGATACAGGTACAAATGAAAAATGTATAAAAATAAATGCAGAAAGGACTCCTTCCTATTCTCGAGCCAAAAAGGACAATTATCATAATTTCAATTTGTGATTTCAGTTTATGATGACTCAAATAAAAAGGTAGTTGAACCAATTAAATCAATGTAGAAATGTTTAAAGTTCAAGAATGGTAAAAAAAAAAAAATCTGGTGAAGCAACTATCAATAACTAAACCACTTCTTTGTGAGCTATCGAAAAAATATATAACTAGATGTGTTCATCAAATATTATCTCAAGCATGAAGACAACAATTAACATACTCTCTCATGTAGTCTTTAAAGCTACTAGACACATCCACCTAGGGTCGAATAACATGTAGACAAGAGACACCCTATGCCCATGTGTCAGATGCATTGTGACACATGTAGCTTACACTTTGACGGCATGTCCAACATGTGGCCACTTCATGTCCCAACACAAGAAACATGGCGAAAAGAGAGGAAAAAGTGGATTATGATGTTTAATAAACTCTCAAAATTTTTTAGGGCTCTTCCTCTATTATTTCATTGCCATTTTACCTCTAAGAGTCTGCAGGTCTGCAGGTAAGGAAAACAGTCTTTTGGTTAGACTAGTATGAGGTTGGTGCTTCTAAAGTCCACAATTTTTTCCTATAGTGCACAATTCTACAATGGCAACATTCTTCATTCATACCAAAGAAATCATGACTCAATCATTAAGGGATTATAGTGATAGTCAAAGGAAAGTGAATATTTTTCATGTTGGTTTCTCCCCCTCCGACTTCATTGAGCATTTTTGGTTCTCTATCTGCAATTCTGTTAGATGTGAAGATGTCATTTCTGCACATAAAACTGCAACAGAAAGAAAGCACACACAAGGAGAAAAATACCCTGTGTGGAAAAATGTAACTAGAAGACCAACATGGATCTTAATGAATCAGTGCTAGTTCTTGTCAATTTCTATGACTGTGGTACATAAGTGCTTACATTCAATTTCTGATATTGGAAATTTTAACAAAATTAGATTATGAACTGAAAGAAAATAATTATCACAATTCTGTTGTTATAATTTGCTATTGGCATTTATCATGACTAAATTATATTGCCACATTCAGAACAATATGTTGTTTTGATTTTAATTATATGTGCTTCAAATTTTTTCCAAACAAAGATTCATTGATCTAATGACATGTAAAATTTGCCTAAAAATTACCTTAAAACCCCCTAATAGTAGAGAATTAGCATCATTCATTGAAAAATAACTTTATCTGTTGATCATCATTGCAACCTATTCATTGTAGTAGTAGTATTCCACAATAATGAAAACTAAGGTGACAATTAAATTTCCCAAGTTGTAAATAAATTTTCAGTGTGGGAACAAGAAAATATATGAACTATTCCTTATTTCACGCTTTACATGGAATTGTTGAATGATGTGAAAATCATGCCTTTAAAAAAGTTTAACTCTAGCTAGCCGCAATTGCATTATATAAATTACAAACCATCAATCCAAGTCTTCTTCTCTTGCTTTAGACATAAAATTATCACCATCATCCTATTCCCTCACAATAGCTAAGTTGATCCCCTGAACATCATTTCCCTTAGCTTACCAGCTAAAAATAATCTCTTTAATCTTTTCAAGACTAGAGATTGTTTCAGCTTGAGCTTGCTGAGTTGTTGAAAACAAAGCCTTGAATGGCCCCACAAGTGACACCTCAAAGTTATTTCTTGTCCCCCTACCACTATCATTTACATTAGCTGCTTCGTGGGTAGGAAATATAACATCACCATCACCACCACCACTAGAAACTTTCCATTGATTTGGGGCAATACTACTAGTACCAATCATGGTATTTCCAAAGCTAATTTCATGCCCGGAAGATTCATTATTAATGTTATTTGATGTTCCCAGAATACATGGTGAATAAAACTCATCAATATTTCCACCCTGCCCTTCTGATATGCCACCAGAATTCCAAATCCAAGGAGAAATTTTCCCACGGGAGTGAGCTTGCTCATACTCCACATCATCTATGGCCATCTCATATCGAAAAACTAGACAAGAATTATGTCGTTAAAGCTATGGACGAATGAAAACAAAATGGTACATGTGTTTACATGGCATCTATCTTACTTTGGTGCACACCTCAAATTCATCCTTTCATATTTCACACTGTGTAGAATTGCTAACAAGAAGGTATTGGGTAATTTTAATGGAGGTCATTGTTCCTACAGAAGCTTTCGAGGTGGGAGGTGTACCATACCTGTTGGGGTCATTTTCTGCTAATTGTTGAATAAGCTGATCCAAACTAGGCCCAAAGAAATAATCCCCAAAGTTAGTAGCTAATATGGTTGCTCAAGCCCCTATGTTATCATCAACAAATAATTCCACATTCCCCTCACCCAAACCCATCAAATTTTTCATCATTTGACCATGAGTAAACATCATAGGATTGAACCCACCATGATCCATCCAAATTCGTAACCTTCTTCCTTTCCCTCTCCTCTCCTCATCATTGGTATTACTATTGGTGTTGTTGTCATGGTTCCCATGTTGGAAGAAAGAGACAAGGGATTCCATCATTTGGGGTATGCCATGATCAACAGTAAGAGTTGTAGAACAACCCCAAGGAGGACTTGGTCCAATTTGTCATGGCTGGAATCAAAATTCCCCCTTGCTCCTGCCTATACCCTCCCCTAGGTGTCTATGGGTGATACCCAAAATTGGTGTTGGTCTCTCCATTTTCTTGACAAACCCTCCATTTCAATGGGGAAAACGAGGCCCTCCTTCGATGCATAAATTTTGATACTCCTCTGGCACCAATGCTGGAATCCTTGTCATGTGGAGTTGGGGGCATAGGTATTGTCCCTGATTCCTAAAGCCATGTGCAGGACATTCGACAGATTTTCCTCAGAATTTATGCTATCAGAGTGGAATGCTCCATACAAAAATTGCCCAGGATTAGGATCATTTGATAACTTCAAATCCCTCACCATATTTATCATATTTATGATGGGAAACCTCTCCATGGTTCTAAACGTCATTGTGATAATTGGAAATGAAGACTAGCTCAATGGGCAATAGATATACAAAATACTCTGATCTGCTCTCCACTGGAAGGCTTGTGTGAAGAAAATATAATGCGATCCTCAATTTAACAGACCACAAAAACTTAGGGCATTAGCTGTGGGGTCGCGTATATGAAGGGCTTTTCAATTCTAGCATATTTATTTCATTCTTGAGAAGCAACAACACACAAATACAATGTAGGTGAAAAGAGCATAATGTAAATAACCAAGAAAATAATGAAATTTTGGTTAGATTATGGTAAAATTTGGCATAAATTTTTGAAAATTTGGATTATAGCCGTCAAATTTTAAGATTTTGGGTCGTTAATATCTATATATATATATTATATATATAATATATTATATATATAATAATATATATATATATATATATCAAACACCAGCATCATGATTTAAAAAAAAAACTTACGAGATTCTAGCAAGAACTTTGTCCTTCTCTTCTTGAGGACATGTTTATTTGTATTCCACCCAATTCCTCCCTTCCTCCTCCCCTTCCTCTTAGAGCATGCCATCCAATATCATCTACCCTCTCGTGACTCTAGCAAAATGATACCCATTGAAATTCTTTATTTAGTCCAATGCAAATTGACCTAATGCACCTTGATACCTCGAATCTCAAGTCTAATTGTATTTTTTCCCATGTGATATGCCTGTTAAGAAGCAAAACCATTGCTTGGATTTCCACCCCAACACATCATGGTTGGACATGAATGAGCTTCATAGGGCTATAGCATCTAGGCGCTTCTCCTTGCACATGTTTAACAACTCTCAGACCCAATTCCTACCTTCCTCCTCCCATTGCTCTTACAACATGTGATCTAATAACATCTTCCTTCTCATGAATCTAGCAAAATGATACCCATCAAAATTCTTTATTTATTCCACTACAAATGGACCCAATGCAGCTTGATACCTCAAATCTCAAGTCTGATTGTATTTGTTCCCGTGTGATATTCTTGTTAAGAATCACAATCATTGCTTGGCTTTCCACCTCAACACATCACTATTGGACATGAACAAGCTTCATAGGGCCATATCATCTACGTGCTTCTCCTTGCATATGTTTAACAAATCTCTACTCATTGTTCACACTCATGAGGTATATTATTAGGGATCAATATCACAGAAGAGGTTTTTATAAACTCTCTTGCAGGCTTAAATCTGCATCCAATACGGCGTAGATAACACTAAAAATATGATAAATCTCTAGTACCAATGCATCATCTGGGTAAGAAAAAAATCATATGAGACTTAATATTATTCATAAGTAGTCCAGAGACTGATCAAAAGAGGTCAATCGACCAAATAATAACACATCATCGACAAAAATTAAAGGAGTAACTGTTACTTGTCTAGCTACACACCTACAACCAAAATTACATTTAATCCATCTACCTCCACACCTGCAACCAAAATTACCACCCTTTTGAATTGTGTGACTATCTTCCACAATCCAACCTTTATTCCTCAACATCTGCTTCTCACAAAAGTTGTCATAGATATTTTGAAGTAGGCATATTGTTTACTAAAGATTATTATGTAATTTTCTTCACCATCCTTGTAGAAATTATGGTGTATATTTGCAACTACTCATGAAGCTTTAATCAAAATCAAAAGACGCAAACCTACTCTACTTCTCTACGGAAGTTAATTCACAATTTAGAAAAAAACATTCATACATGGAATAAGCAATAACACACATGCACGCAAAATTTTTTCCCATGGAAAGCAATGTTAAAAACCCCAATTTCTACTTCCATTAATATGATGAAGAGAAATGTATTGCAATTTCTTTGCTCATCTTAGCACAACCTGCAAGTGAATAGCCTGTATCTCTGCTCACTGAGAAGCTCTAACCCAGACTTAGTAAATTTCTACCTCTACTTGAGTGCGTATTTCCTTGCACAATTCCTTGAGAAATTAGGCCCCTATTATTTAGCATTTTTTACAGAATTGATTACAAAATTCCCAAGGTTAATCATCTAAATGCATTCAACACTTGTATACTCAAGACTAGTCTAAAATTGATGTTACCCTATCTTGAAATATCCACCACAAGTGGGGAACATGAACTCTCCATGCACTAGCTATTTTGGGTTGATTGATCAGTTAATTGGATGGTCACTCAGTTTGAATGAAGTCCCATTGCACAATTGGTCATCCACTAGTTCCTCAAGTAGTTGGAACTAGTTAAACTAAAAAAAACTTGAGAAAACTGACTTTGATTGCTACAAATTAGAAATCATACATTCCTAACTGAACTCTAACTCCTCCAACTCGAATTTACTGAGTAAATTGGGTGACACAAGCCATGTCAAACAAGTTAACTGCATCCAACTTGTTTGTTGACGTGGAAATTCAAATTTTCTCAATTTAATCAAGGAAAAATCAAATTGAGAATTTCTTGTTGCAGTTTTTAAAAATCCCTCTCTACAAGAAAGGGATTATCAACCACCCATATCCTTCACCTGTGGAACACAAACTTTCCTATTGACAAAGCCTTTGTCAAAATGTCAACATCTTATTCCTTTGTCAGAATGGAGTTTTTGGCTGCTCGAATTGTTTATTGATTAAACAGTCGAGTACCACATTAAATTGTCAACCCGGGAAAGTCCTTTTGTTTCAAAGGTGACCTCGTACTATATGCACTTAATTCTAAAAGCATTAAAGGCTGTAGTACAAAAGATAAAAGTTGCACAATCAAAATAATATATTCTATTAATTAATGAATGAGGAGATTACAAGATATTTATACAATTAATAGTCTCAAGATAGGAATTCTATCTTGGACGTACACTAGTGTGGTTGAGAGTTTCTCTCAACCACACACTAAACTAGAGAAAACTAAATCCCTATAATGTAGGAACAAAACTCCTCAAATGGATAATTATAACCATAGACAAGTAGGAATTAACTATTTCCAACTCCCCCCCTTAATGACTACTTGTCATGATAGTCAAATCCACCATCATCATCACACGAATTGCATGTACAAAACCTCCAAAGACACAATCTGCCGCCCTCGGACAGATCCACAATCTGCAAATTTGGCGTTTCCAATACAGCTAAATTGATCCGATCTGCCTTTCCTGCAGATCCACTTGAAGGTGAATTGGCGCGATCCTGAATGATAAACCCGTGCCATTGGCGCGATTAATGGCCTAACAGACGCGCCAGTTGGCCATCCTGGTGCTGCTATCAGCGCGAAAAATGCACCAATCCCCTTCTACTCAGAAAGAATCATCTGAGTCCGAGCCAGGTGTTACTGCAGCCCACCTGCTCCTATGAGCATAAAGCTCCTGTGTACACTCACCACCACCGAGCAGATTCGATCTGCTACCACTGAGCTGATCAAGGATCTCAATTCGCCACCACCGGGCAGATCCGATCTGCTACCACCGAGCTGATTAAGGATCTCAATTCGCCACCACCGGGTAGATCCAATCTGCTACCACCGAGCTGATCAAGGATCTCAATTCGCCACCACCGGGCAGATCTGATCTGCTACCACCGAGCTGATCAAGGATCTCAATTCGCCACCATCGGGAAACTCCTGTAGCCACTAAGGCTCTATAGATAGTTTCAGGCTGACCACAAACCATTACAAAGTGGTTTTGAGATCACCACGAACTTTCAAATGCCTTAGCAAGGCTTACATTCAACATTTGAAGTTTCTAGTACATATAATGACTATTACAATAATATGTTAGGGATTCTATCCCACAAACCACACTAAAAAAAAATCTACTTTGTTGTCCACCAGAACACAGGCACTCACAGCCCCACGAAGAGAACACAATTTTCCCTTCAAGAACAATTTTCAAGCATGCTACCTCATGCTTCCTAACAATCTCCAAGAGGATCCCAATCATCCTTCAATCTCTGATGTAGCTGTCATGTCTTCTCATATCTGGTAATAAATCATTCCTGCAAATAGATTTGTCTATTGTTGGAATGGCAAATTCCAACATAGATTTACACTGGTGACACTAGTTTGCCAACCTAAATGTCACAACAATCTAATTCTTTTAACCAGATTTACATAAATGCATTTACATGTTAAGTTGATCAGTCCTCAACATGAAACAGAATAACTTACAAAGACAATTTGTTTGATCAAAGGAGATATGTATCATCTTTACCCAATCAAGGCTTCCACACCTGTAGAAGACCCAACAAACCTCCATACATAGACTCTATCGGTCCACGATCTTCCTTTACCATGAAGGCGGAGGGCACAAACAAGAAACTTAAACCATGATAATCTCCTTGACAACGAGCTCTTTGCCTCACTGCATCAGACACGACGGGCTCCTTGGCCACCACAAGTGCCACACCACGCTTCCTCTGCTGTGTCAAATGTCCCGAGCCATACACGGGTTTTCTTCATTGGATCTCTGATTTTTGCAGCAAACCTTCCCCATGGCCTCTTTCTGACACCCTTGAAATGGACTCCTTTGTATGCAGATCCAACATCTTTCGGCGCCTCCTTTGGCTGTGTCAACATTCTTAAAGAATAGATCTTTCAAAAAAATAGCTTCGATCTATCTGGTTTCTTCAAAACCAATCAACAATGCAACGACCAAGCACTCAAAATCCTCAACTTTTTGATATTTTATAAACAAATATAGCAAATCTGGCACGATCAAAACACTCTGGTTATTGCAATCTTCAAACTTTGGCAATTTATTTCAACTCACCAAATCTGCAGAACCCCACGTTCTGGTGATCAAGCCCTTCAATTTATTGCAAGTATTTATGCAAATGCGTCAATTTTGGATAACCTGAGCCCTGTGGCGATCATAGTTGATATTTTGTGAAACAGAAACAAAGGTCAACAACTTGAGATTCAAAGGCTCTGATGATCAGAAGTCGATAATCCCAAATCTGGGAGGATGAGGGCACACTGGTTATTAAGATATTCAAACCTTTCCGATTTCATTCAATACAAGAAACAAGCCAGCAGTACACAAGTGCTGATGATCAAACCCTTCAATTTGTTGAAAGTTTTCCAAGTAAACACATCAAATCTTGATAACCCAAGTGCTGCGGTGATCAAGATGATATTTCCCTGGACCAAAACGACCAAATTTGAGGGCCAAAAGAACTCAGATGATCAAACCTCAACGAACTTCAATGCTACCAAAAGGCCCGTTGACTGTTTTGAATACAGCAACAAATCTCAACACCCCGAGTACTCTAAAATACAAGAACATCCTTTGACTGGTTTCCTTGATAGGACCAAATCTTGAGACAACAGGATTCTATAGCACCAAAAATCCTTTGAATTTTAGGATGACACCAAAGTCTGAAGATTCCAAATGTTCTAGAAAACCCAGATCTCTATGGCTTTTGGGCACAAATGCCAAACCGCATGAGCCGGTTGACCTGAGAGATCAAAAAAAAATTTCATGTTTCGTGGCAATAAGACCAAACAACGAGTACCCAGTGGTGGCTCTAAACCGCTAGACAATCTATAACACTAGAATGAAACACAAAATCGTAAGACCCCAAGCACCCTAAACAAAGGACTTTTGCGAGCAGAAGGAAGAACAGACCTCAAATACCAGCTTTTGACCCAGTAAACCCAGATCGGGGCAATCAAGATTTCCTCATGCGACTGATCCAGATAGGACAATTGCAAAATGATGCAACAGTCTCTTCAATCCCTTGCCTGTGACGTCAAGTGACCGGAGCAGGCAGAATGTCCGACCTATGTTCATCACCGAGCCATAAATTCCGTCGGGAAATCCCAGCACTACCCACTGCGACATACCTTGGGCAGACAGAAGCCCATGCCCAAAACCTGGGTCACCACCGGACGCATACCCTGCTTGACCCACTTCTGAGCGTGAAGCAAACTGTGGAAGGAAGCTCGTTTCAGCCGTCGGGACTCCAAAACCGTATGCATCAACATAACACAAAAGCGCCCATAGCATTCTAGTCGGCCTATGAGGACAAACCACCGAGAGCTTAGCTAATGGACAACGGATGATAGACAAACAAATATTCAAAGAACTTTTATTCTCTTCAGCGCAGGAGCAGCCCAGCCCACTAGGGGCTAGGCCCTCAGGCTCTGATACCAAGATAAAAGTTGCACAATCAAAATAATATATTCTATTAATTAATGAATGAGGAGATTACAAGATATTTATACAATTAATAGTCTCAAGATAGGAATTCTGTCTTGGACGTACACTAGTGTGGTTGAGAGATTCTCTCAACCACACACTAAACTAGAGAAAACTAAATCCCTATAATGTAGGAACAAAACTCCTCAAATGGATAATTATAACCATAGAAAAGTAGGAATTAACTATTTCCAACTACAAACATATCTACTTCCTATCAAACCCTTACTCTGTGTTACAACAGTTATAAACTATTGCAGAAACGAAATGAAATTGATTAATGGTAACAAATCTGCAGAAAGAAATGATGGCCATTTGTAACAGAGGACCAGGACCGTGTCCTCAGAATAAGGATGTTCAGCCCCTGCCTCTGTGACCATTCGCCAATACACACTGAAAAATCCTAATCATCAGTGACACACTTCTCACAACGCCAATCGATCAAGGGAATAACATATCAGCAAAAAAAGGAAATATCAGAAGCAAGGCTAAAAATGTACAAAAATAACACACACACTTAACAGGAAAGAAATGGGTGAATCTTGTGAAGAAGGTGGGCCCTATCCCTCTCACAAGATTCCCCTAAACACAGATGCTAAGTTAAAATGCTCAGAACAATGCTTTATTCATCTGCCAAAAAGTTCAATTACAATAGAAGTTCAGACTCTCTGCACTACAATACTTCCATTATAACTTGCTAGCTTTCAACTGTAGATGTCTCATCTTTATAGAGGAGACATCTATTACAATAGATTGTCATTATTCATTCAGTTTGATTCTTCTGTAAAAAAATAGGAAATTAACTCTTGTTACAGCATACTGTTACAGCAATGTATATCTTTGTCGTCCTTTGTTTAATTGGATCCTTCCATTTTTGCAAAACTGGTAGTCTTCGTCTATCTCCTCAGGGTCCTTGTGCTATCCTTGGCTATTCCACTGTTGTTGTCAATTTGGTAAATCTCAACTATTCCTTAAAGCTCTTCATGTTGTTCCTGGTGTTCCCGCATTTGCGACTAAATTTGGCTGATCCTGCTATATCATCATCGGCCAAGTATAGTTCTTCATGCTTCAGACGGTTACTGTTTCATCCTTTGCAAATTAAGACTTTTCCAGCTTTAGTCAGTTGTTTTTTGTGATGTTGCAGAAACTCCACTGTTGTTGTTTTTGGTGTTGCAGCAACTGTGAATTACGATTTTGTGGACTTTGAACAGTTCCAATCAATTGTCAGTGACTTAGCCAATTTCCAAAGATTAATTGTAAAGATACCATGAATATGTGTTGAATAATTAAACATATAGCAAATGAGGAGAGTTACTTCATACCTTGGAATGATGAGGTCAAAATGATATCAAGGGTTCCTACTTATGGGCTAAAAAAGGGTAATATCATAACAAAATATGAGGTCAAAAGCAGACAATATGGAGTCCTAACATCCCACCCAATTGAAAGGGTTGCATGTCCTCATGCAACGTTTACTCTGAATCTGAGTCGGAGTACTCGGATGAACAGTGTAAGTTGCTGATACAGTAGCTAAAGAAGGTTTTATCAGACCTGCTTCTGAATCCCTGGACACTCTGTAATTGTTGCCATACTGCTACCTCCTCATTTTTGGTTAGTTTGTAATGAGCCTTATATTGCTGACCAGGTAACCACAAGAGAGGGAAATGAAAATGGTAGCCAATCCACCTCTCAACACAGTTTTCCATACATTTGACATAATAAGGTATGCGTGAAATTGCTACCTGAAGATTGAGGGGATTGTAAGGATGATATTCCTGTCTCCCTTTGGGACAATGTTCCCAAAATAACTTGTTTGCTTCGATGGCGAGTGCCCCTTTTGTTTTTACATAATGCTGACAGTCCTGCAAGACCACTGCCTGTAGCTTCCTCATATGATCAAACAACTCTGGATTACTTATATTTTTCGATGCTGTGCAATGAAGGTAGCTGCATTCTGTGGTTCATTTCGAATCCAAAGGAGGCAGTTCTGCTCATTATGCTCTGCTGACATATAGGCATTTTTCCAAGTCAATTGATTAGCTAGAAAAGAGATGAAGGCTCTTATTTGGATATCACCAAAAATAGGGAGTATATTCATCACTCTATCTTTAGGCATGGCCTCATTGTGAAGATAGAGTTCACAGAGCAAGTTTTGATCATTATGTGGTGCTTCTTTGAATGTTTCAATAAATCGATCAAGTGTATCAACTTGGTATGGTCTTCCATCTCTAATTGCTTTTATTTGCAAGAACGCCAACCGTTCTCTCAAGAATACTGCATAATTGAAAGAGGGTTTTCTTGTAGCCAGTACCCTCTGAACCAGATCGAAGGCATGGGACAACCTAGCTTTTACCTCCTTATTTTCTTTATGTTGAGCTCAAGAGTATTCTAGTGCATCCTAATATCTGTATGCATAGCTGAACCAGGTTGACTTTTGCTGTTGGAATGCCTTCCCTTGTGAAAGCTCGTATTGTATTCTCCATGTGTCCTTTAGTTGTTGAAAACTAGAGGTCTCCGTGTGAGCATCACTGACACAGGGAGGTTCAGTCTGTGCATACGCATCATAAAAGGATTTCTGTTCTGTAGTAGTTTGGGTGGGCCGCGGTGGTTCTATGTCTTCCTCTACAACTCTTGAATAACTTGCTGGTTCTTGTGCAACAGCAGGCTGCTCTGTTTCTTCTTTTACAATTCTTAGAAAGCCTGCTGGTTCTTGTGTAACAGTAGGTTGTTCTATTTCTGCTCCTGCAACTCCTGCTGGTTCTTGTTCGATAGCAGGTTGCTGCGTTTCTCCTGCAACTCTTGCTGGTTCTTGTGTGACAACAGGTCGTTGCGTTTCTTCTGCTGTCATTCCTGCTGGTTCTTGTGTAACAGCAGGTTGTTCTGTTTTAATTATAGTAGCAGGTTGTTCTGTTTTGACTGCAGTAGCAGGTTGCTCTGTTTTGATTCTAGTAGCAGAGGTCTGTGGATTAGCTTCGTTCATTGGAACCTGGACTATCTTATATCTTTCTTGAGTGTACAGCTCACCACACTCACTGCACATATACTCATTGTATTGACTCTTTTCTGTTACAGATGCTACCCGTGCTAAGAAGTGGAGATTATATTCATTCTGATAGGCTTCCTTAACCATTATTATCTCCTGCTGATAATCCTTAATTTGATATTTTAAAAACTCAATTTCTTCCTGCAGGGAGGCTATGGTAGGCGGAGCTTGTGTATCTGTAGGCTCTAACGGAGGAAGGGATTGTTGCTCCACATCCCTTTCGTCATTTGCATCCCCAACAGGTGGTTCTTGTGTGTCACCTATTGGGTCAGTGGTTGGTTCTTGTGTAACAGCCACTTGCCCAATATCACCTTGGGTGTCTACTTTAGATTTTTCGGCAGCTGGTTCTTGTGTAGCAGCTGCCTCAGAAAGTGATGTCACAAAACTGTCAACGCTCTGCATCTCAACCCCAGAGGGTGAGGAAAGGGACTGCTTCGGAATGATTAGAATGTTGGGTGTTAGGGTGATGGGTGAAGAACTAGGGATCACAGGGATGATGGGTGGAGAACTGGTGATCAGGGGGCTGGTGGGTTTAACTGCTGCAGTCGATCGTGTTCGCTGCCTCGTTAAGAAGGCAGGAAAATCAGTAATTTTTCTTTTTCGGCCACTTTCCTTCAGGCTGGGGGAACTATCGAGAATAGCAGCTGCTTTGATCGAAGCCCCAGTTCTTCTCCTTTTTGGTGGAGTTTCAGTTTTCTGCTACTTTTTTCTTTTAAGAAAAATGATGGGGGTGTTATCATTAGAGTCATCAGTGGAAATATGAAGCATGAGGGTAGATGGTTGAGCTTCATTGGGGGATGGGGTCCTCTGCAGGGGTGTTTCTGTTGCTAATTGCTGGGGAATTTCCTGGGGTATTTGCTCTGGTCGTTGGGGAACTTCCTGGGGTATTTGCTCTGGTTGTTGGTGAATTTCCTCTTCCTGCTGAGGATCTTCTTCTATTTGCTGGGGAGGATTAATGACGGGGGGTGGATGATTTAAAGCAAAGCCTCTAGTTATTAAGAGTTGGGCTAAAAGGTGGTGTTTCAGGGAAAGGGCCGGATGCTTTGCGTTTCCAGTATAACGTGACATATTTTTCAGACAACCCAATAGATAATAAGGCATGTTTATCAATTGACGATGCCTCAAATGATTTAATAAAATGAAGTCGTGTTGGTAAATTACCTGGTAATGACCTTCGCAAGTTAAATAATGCTTGACAAACTCCGCGACCTTTGGCCAAGGTGGAGGCAGTGACTGAAGTGCGACCCCTCTGCCTTTGGCTTCGACTTTCTCGCTTGGTAGGAAGAAGCCTTGCTGCGCATTCAGAATCACATGTTTCCTACTAAACCAGCATGTATCGTTGGTCGGTAACCCAGAAACTTGAGCTACGTCTTCCTCTGTTACCAGAATATGTACTCCCTGGACTGTAGAAAATCCTTCTCTTAAGTTGCATGCGAACTCCAACACCTGCTGTGTGTTGAAATCCGGGAGTCTTCTAAAGTAGTCTACCCATCCTGCTTGTAGGAAAATTTGGTAAACCTCGGGGTAGAGTTCCAGTAACGTTGTTGTGCCAGGTTCATATGTGATCAGATTTCCCCCCATAGTTGCTGATCTGGCGAAAATACACAATGTAGAGCCTAGTTACCAAGTTTGAGACAGAGCAAATCGTTACAAATGAGGATATGCCATGGCGAGGTGAGTTTTAGATATTACCTCAACGATTAAGGGTGGCGGCGATTGACATGTTATGGAATAATTACGATATTTTGGTAATCCCCCCAAATCTACGGCTAAATGATCTGATTGGCAGTATAATGATTTCAGGAGTCGTATCACATCTCCGCATTAACTATAATTTAATATTCACACTTAACCATCCGTACCTTTACTTTTACCTTTAGTCGCACGCAAAAAGTCTTATTTTGTCTTTTTATGGCTTAATCATAATTTCAACGGGTTTACAATCGTGAAAATACAAGTGATCTGACAAGAAGTAGTAGTGATGAAGTGTAATTATTAGAGTGCATGGCTGGTCCCTTTAGTGAAGCACAGTATGTTCCATCAGGATGATAATTCATTAAGTACTGAAAATGGTATTGCAGTATTGAAAAGTGATGAGCTCGTGCTGCAGCTGCGGGCAGTGGTGTTGTGGCAACGGAGAAATGATGTCGTATTGACGGAAAGTGGTGTTGCAGCAACGGGGAAATGGTGTCATATTGACGGAAAGTGGTGTTGCAGCAACGGGGAAATGGTGTCATATTGACGGAAAGTGGTGTTGCAGCAACGAGGAAATGCTGTCATATTGACGGAAAGTGGTGTTGCAGCAATGGGGAGTGATATTGTATTAACAGGAAATGGTGTTGTAGCAACGGGAAGTGGTGTTGCAGCAACAGGAAATGGTGTTGCAGCAACGGGGAATGGTGTTGCAGCAACAGGAAATGATGTAAAACATGATTTATGGTCCGAAAAATGTTCCCAAGCTGCAAAGTGATTCTTTTAGAATTTTTATTCTCAGCCATCCTCTGAAACTAAGATCTGCAAAACAATTAATTGTAACATGGAAACCCTTGGTAGGGATTATAAGTTAAGAAATCTAATCTAAAAATAAATAAATGAACAGAAATTTAAGTGCCTTGAGGGGCAGCAGGTTCCCCCAAAAAACCATAATGTAATTCTGTCATGCAGGTAGCTTTGAAATCCTCTTTAGAAATAGGTCGTTGATACGGATGGATTCAGTACCCATTCACTAATAACGGTGTTCTATTATCATCAATCGTTAAGAGTCTGACTGTTCCATTTGGAAAAACAACATCTATTTCATAAGGTCCTAGCCACCTTGTTCTTAATTTACCTTGGAAATTCTCAAAAAGGGAGTCATACAGTAAAGCCCAGTTACCTTTCTGGAACTGCTTCTGCTTAATAGTTTTGTCATGCCATCTGGTTCTTTGTTGCCGAATCATGGTTGTTTGATGGATGGCATCCAATATTTTCTCGTCTAGTTCCTGAAGCTACTGCAACCTAGCTGTTTGTGCATCAGTCAAATCAAGGTTAACAGCTAAAGCAGTTCTTAAAGTTTTGATTTCAAACTCCCAAGGGAAAACAACATTTTTACCAAAAACTAATTTATAGGGTGAAAAGCCCGTGGTATTCCTCCAAGTGGTTCTATAAGCCCATAGTGCTTCAGGTAACTTCTGAAACCAGTCTCTCCTGTTTTCCTTTATTGTTTTTGCAAAATAGCTTCTATGACTTTGTTGGTGCTTTCTACCTGCCCATTTGACTGAGGGTGATAAGGTGTGGTCATTTTATGCTTAATATGGTATTTCTGCAAGGTGTCTTTGAAGCCATGAGAGTTAAAAGGAGGTCCTCCATCAGTGACTAGTTCCCTAGGCAGTCCAAACCTAACGAAGATTTCTTCAAATAAAAATGTTAGTACTTATTCTTCATTAGCTTTGATGAGTGCCTTAGCTTCTACCCACTTAGTCATGTAATCCGTGCATACTAGTATGTAAACTCTTTGATTGGACAGAGGATTAATGGGACCTATAAAATCTAGTGCCCATCTTTCAAATGGTTCAAGAATTACCTGGGGATTGAGTGGCATTTCATCCCTGTGATCAGGCTAGCCCATTCTTTGACAGCTATCGCAGGCCCTAACATATTTCTTTTCATCTTTGAAGATTGAGGGCCAGTAGTATTCCATCCTGAAAACCTTGTGTGTTGTTCTTTTGTCTGCGAAATGTCCTCCATAAGGGCCATCGTGGCAAGCTTTCAATACATCATAAATTTGATATTCGCCAATACATCTCCGGATCTCGTGATCGAGTCTTGTGTGAAACAGACAGCCACTTATCCAGTTGTACCTAGCGCCCTGCTGAATAGTTTTCCTTTTTTCTCTATGCGATAGGTGTGATGGTAATTTTCCTGCAACTAAGTAGTGAGCAATGTCTGCATACCAAGGTTAGTGAGCAGATACTAAAAATAAATACTCATCAGGAAAAGAATCATCTACTGGAATATTTTCATTAGTTTTTAACCGAGAAAGGAAATCAGCAACTACATTTTCTTTACCTGGTCGATCTACAATTGTGATATCAAATTCTTGTAATAACAGTAACCATCTAGTGACTCGAGCATTTGTAACTGATTTGTTCATTAAGTATTTAATGGTCGAGTGGTCAGTATGCACAAAAGTAGTATAACCAGTAATGTAATGCCGAAATTTATTGATAGCATAAATAATTGCTAGGAATTCTTTCTCAGTAACTGTATAATTAAGTTCTACGGGAGTCATGTTTTTGCTAATAAAATAAATGGCATAGGGAAGACTGTTTTCTTCCTGTCCCAGGACAGCTCCAATGGCAGTGTCTGAGGCATCAGAGGATATATGAAAGGGGAGTGCCCAATCAGTTCCTCTCAAAATGGGAGCTGTAGACAACTGATGTTTAAGTTCATTGAATGCTTTTTCACAATCATCAGTCCACTTAAATTCAGCATTTTTTGGTAGTAACACAAACAGAGGAGAAGCTATTTTAGAAAAGTTCTTGATAAATCTTCTATAATACCCGGCATGTCCTAAGAAACTTCTCACATCAGTTTGGGTTTTGGGGATAGGGAGGGCCAAAATTATGTGTATTTTAGCTGGATCGACTTGAATTCCTAAAAATGAAACGAAGTGACCCAATACAATACCTTCATTCATCATCATATGGCATTTTTCAGTACTTAAGGCAAGATGTGCTTCTATAAATCACTTAAGTACTTTTTCAAGGTTCTGTAGGGCATTCTCAAAGGTTGTACCATAAGGAGTAAAGTCGTCCATGAATATTTCTAAGGAATCATTTATCATATCAGAAAAGATCCCTATCACCACTCTTTGAAATGTTACTGGGGCATTACATAGCCCAAATGGAAGAACCCTATAGGCAAAGGTCCCCCAAGGGCTAGTAAAAGTGGTTTTGTCCTGATCTTGGGGTGCAATCTTTATCTGATTATATCCGCTAAATCCATCCAAAAAGTAAAAGAATTTCTTACTTGCCAAGTTATCTAATACCTGATCAATAAATGGTAAAGGGAAATGGTCTTTCTAGGTGGCCTTATTTAGGGCTCTATAGTCCACACATACTCGCCATTTCGCATTTTTCCTGGGTACAATTACTAGTGGAGGAACCCATTCACTATCAGATATGGGATATATAAATCCTGCATTCAACAATTTTTGAAGTTCTTCTTTTACTATTTCCCTTAAATTGGTATTCATTCGCCGTTGGGGTTGACAGACTGGGCGGGATCCTTCTTTAATATAAATGCGGTGAGTGCATAGTTCAAGAGAAATCCCCTTCATGTCTATATAATCCCATGCGAATGCCTCTTTATTTTCGCGGAGTAGCTTCATTAACTGTTGTTTTTGATCATCTGTTAGATTAGGATTTATATTTAACGTTTTACCTGGCTCAATTTCTACTGTTATACTTTTGGAGGGGCTGCCAGCTAATGTCTGAGGTAGATTTTCAGTTTCAAAGTTGTGCTGGGATTCAGATTCCAAGATTGCAGTGAAGTGATTGTGTATTTCTGGACTGACCGAAGAAGGTTCAGAAATAAAGTTGTTGATTAATTCATCTTCGGTTGAGTCTTTGAAAGTT
>APFE030521699.1:88049-140002 GCA_000404065.3 Pinus taeda | reverse complement strand
CAAGATTGCAGTGAAGTGATTGTGTATTTCTGGACTGACCGAAGAAGGTTCAGAAATAAAGTTGTTGATTAATTCATCTTCGGTTGAGTCTTTGAAAGTTAAAGCTTGTCCGACAGTTAAAATAGGTTGGGTTTCCTCATCTTCATAATCTAACCATACTGAATTGTCGTTATTAATCATGGGTGTGGCATGAGGATAAAGAGTGAGCTGTTTGGTTTCCTGCCCATTAGATATTGTCATTGATCCAGACCTACAGCTGATGAAAGCAATTGTTGTAGCCATCCAAGGTCTTCCTAGAATCAGTGGATGACCCCCCAACTTTGTTTTAGTTTGTAACACCACAAAGTCGGCTCGGTAATTCCAAGATTCTACGGAAATTACAAGGTCTTCAATGACTCCTTCCAGTTGAATTGTAGAGCAGTCAGCCAGCTCTAGGATGGTTGGAGTTTCCCTAATTAAATGTTTCAACTATAGTAATTGTGCTGTTTCGAGTGTCATAATGTTTATTGCAGCACCTAGATCTACTAGAACTTTAGAGACAAAGGTTTTACCAACTTGAATTGTTACTGTAGGGTGACCAGGGTCACCATATCTCACAGGGGGGTCTTTTCTGGTCATCAAAGCAGTCAATTCTCCCATGACATGAACTGTGAGGGGTTCCTTAACTTTTCTTCCAGGCTTTTTAATACAGATATCCCTAGCAGTTCTAGCATAAATAGGAACATCTCTTAGTGCTTGCAATAAAGGAATTTTGACATATAAATTCTGCAGTTCTCCTAAAAGGTTAAAAGTAGGTGGCTCAAATGTTTTAGTAAGAGCCAGTCATTCAGGAAAGGGTGGCTCTGCTGTTTGGGCAGTCTTGTTAGAAGATGATTCAACCATTTCAGCATTGTTGTTAGATGACTTTTCCTTTCTAGTTTCCTCTTTTTCAGAGTCAGTAATGTCATCAATGATGGGTTCAACTATCCTCCCAAAGGGTAAATGGATGTCATTACATTGCATAGGGGAGACAGGTTGACTTTGAATATCAATTACCTGCAGAGCTTTATTATTGTTTGGGTTGGGGTTAGGTTGCATAGGCAGTTGGGGTCTGATTGATTGGTTATTCTACGGAGCATTAGATGGAAAGGAAAGAGATTGTTGGTGTTGAGGAAATGGAATCTTTTGGGCTGTCTAGTTTGGGTTCCATTGATTGAAATAAGGTTGTTGAAGAATCCAAGGATTCCACATAGTAGGGTCGGTAAAAGGAGGATTTGGTTGCTGCATAGGTGGAAATTGCATTGGATTAAAGGGTGGGTATTGCATTTGATTCATGGGTGGGTAATTTGTCTGAAAAGGAGAGTGACTATTCCAACGACTAAATGATGTGTTAGAACTCATACCTTGTCTTTGTGGCCATTTCCTCCTCTGTGTCATCAGGTGCACTGCTTCAGCTTCTTCTTTAGTTGATTGCAGTGCTGCCTTTAATCCTAGCAAAGAAGGGCATTGCTGAGTCTCATGATCCTTTTCACAAATGGTACAAATTGGTACCTTATCCAATGGGCATTCCCTCAGTGGGTGCTTCCCTCTGCATTTGGAACAAAAAATAGCCAGAGCAGCTTCTGCTTCTGCCTATTTCTTTTTAACCTGCAGAGCATCAATTTGTGAAGCAAAAGAGCTTAACATTTCAGTTTTAAATTCTTCAAGAAAATTACCTATTTCGGCTCTTGTTGCTCCTCCACTTGCTAATTTCTGGACTCTTGAGTATGTACTGTCCCTGCTTTTAGATCTGCTTGCTACTCCTCTGTAACACCTCATACAGAGGTTGATAATCTCATCAAATGGTTCTTTGGAAATATCCCATTTTCCAAGCATATTTAGCATATCCAAGAAGTCATCTCTTACTCCTTTTAGCAGTGTTGTCTTTAGAATATCCTTACTCATAGTCGGATGATCTGATCGCTGCAGATTATACTGCAGTCTCTCTACAAAGTCCTCCAGATTCTCATCCTCTTTCTGAACCATTTTAAACAATTCTTCCTTTCTTTCTCTTGTTCGACAGTAATCCTGATATTTAATCAAAAAAATTTCTTTCATCTGATCCCATGTAGTGATTACCTAAGCCCCTAAGCTCATAAACCATCTTAACGCGTTCCCTTTCAGTGTTGGTGGAAATAGTTTTAACTTCTGAGCAGGAGTTACATAATCATAACTCCTACACAGTATATCAAATTCAAAGAGGAACTCATCGGGATCTTCAGAGGATAACCCATGAAAATTAGGTAATGCTGCAGGTGGAATATTCTTCATAGGGATTGCTCCCCTTGGGAGATCCCCAATATGAAATTCCAAGGTGGAGAGTGAATTTTCCCCCCTTCCTTCTGCTCTATTATCCTCCATTGTTCTTTTCCCCGAATCGCTTGCTCTTTCTTCAGTATCTTCTGTTTCTTCAGGTTCTTCTACTGGTTCCTCAACGTGCTCTGGTGTTTCCAACTTTCTTTCAGGTCCTAGTACTTCCTCCGTCTGGTGATCTGTTTGGGAGGAATAATGGATCTGAGGCCTTCAGGAACTTGTTCTCTGGGATGTCTCGGCCTTTGAAATGATCTCGTCAATGAAAGTTTTTCTTCCTCCTCCTATGCCCTTACTGCCTGTGAATTTAGCCTTCTTGCGTCCTCTCATGCACCTGTTATTCTAAAGGAAAATCATTAATGCCTTTAAAATCTTTTAGTCGCCTTCTCTGGCAACGGCGCCAAAATGTTGGCTACTCGAATTGTTTATTGATTAAACAGTCGAGTACCACATTAAACTGTCAACCCGGGAAAGTCCTTTTGTTTCGAAGGTGACCTCGTACTATATGCACTTAATTCTAAAAGCATTAAAGGCTGTAGTACAAACATATCTACTTCCTATCAAACCCTTACTCTGTGTTACAGCAGTCATAAACTATTGCAGAAATGAAATGAAATTGATTAATGGTAACAAATCTGCAGAAATAAATGATGGCCGTTTGTAACAGAGGACCAGGACCCTGTCCTCAGAATAAGGATATTCAGCACCTGCCTCTGTGACCAGTCGCCAATACACAATGAAAAATCCTAATCACCGGTGACACACTTCTCACAGGGCCAATCGATCAAGGGAACAGTGTATCAGCAAAAAAAGGAAATATCAGAAGCAAGGCTAAAAATGTACAGAAATCACACACACACTTAACAGGAAAGAAATGGGTGAATCTTGTGAAGAAGGTGGGCCCTTTCCCTCTCACAAGATTCCCCTGAACACATATGCTAAGTTAAAATGCTCAGAACAGTGCTTTATTCATCTGCCAAAAAGTTCAATTACAATAGAAGTTCATACTCTCTGCACTACAATACTTCCGTTATAACTTGCTAGCTTTCAACTGTAGATGTCTCCTCTTTATAGAGGAGACATCTATTACAATATATTGTCATTATTCATTCAGTTTGATTCTTCTGTACAAAAATAGGAAATTAATTCCTGTTATAGCATACTGTTACAACAATGTATATCTTTGTCGTCCTTTGTTTAATTGGATCCTTCCATTGTTGCAAAACTGGTAGTCTTCGTCTATCTCCTCGGGGTCCTTGTGCTATCCTTGGCTATTCCGCTGCTGTTGTCGATTTGGTAAATCTCAACTGTTCCTTAAAGCTCTTCATTCTGTTCCTGGTGTTCTCGCATCTGCGACTAAATTTGGCTGATCGTGCTATATCATCATCAGTCAAGTATAGTTATGCCAGCTTCAGACGGTCACTGTTTCATCCTCTGCAAATTAAGACTTTTCCTGCTTTAGCCAGTTGTTGTTTCTGATGTTGCAGCAACTGCACAATTGTTGTTTCTGGTGTTGTAGCAACTGTGAATTATGATTCTGTGGACTTTGAACAGTTCCAATCAATTGTGAGCGACTTAGCCAATTTCCAAAGATTAATTGTAAAGATAACATGAATATGTGTTGAATAATTAAACATATAGCAAATGAGGAGAGTTACTTCATACCTTGGAATGATGAGGTCAAAATGATATCAAGGGTTTCTACTTATGGGCTAAAAAAGGGTAATATCATAACAAAATATGAGGTCAAAAGTAGACAATATGGAGTCCTAACAGGAGTGTAGCAACATCATCTCCCTCTAGACACAGTCCCGTAAATGGTGATACTGGATATGTATATGATTCTATTGATTGTGAAATACATGATTCTCAGAGAGATTGATGCAACTCTAATTATCACAATTAGATCCATCATTTGACCAAAAAGTCCAACAAGTATCTTTCTCATCCATATCGCCTCACATGTTGCTTGACTTGCATCCATGTATTATTCTTATGCTTACCTAAGCACCACATATCTTTGCTTCATGTTGTACCAAGAAACAACTGCGAACCCAACATTGAAAATTCCACTTTATATACTCTTTCGGTCTGATGGACTTCATGCCCAATATGCATCTTTGAAGCCGCACAACTTCACTCCCTCTCCTCGTCTATACCATATTCCATAGTAGGTAGTGCCTTTGAGGTACTGTAAAACATCCTTAGCTTCCTTCCAAAATATTTTGGTTAACCTAACCATAGCTTGGCTTAGTTAGTTGATTGCACAACACATATTTGGCCATGTGTTCACAAGATACATGAGTGGACCCACTAGCTTTCGATAAATGGTAACATCCACTTCTTCACATGAAATCGCATCCTCCATCTAGTTGTTCATTAGAGGTGTCTCCACGGGTTTACAACCCTCCATGTAGAATCTCTGCAATATCTCATTTGTATACTTGCCTTGAGAGACAAAAAATTTCCCATCACCTTGTCATACTTCCAACCTAAGAAAGTAGTGCATGAGACCCATGTCCTTCATTTCAAATTCCTTTACAAGGTTATCCTTGCAAGATATGACCAACTTCTCATCACTAGTTAAAATAAAACTATCAACATATAAGGCAATAATAAGCAATTTACCTTCTATCCGGATGTGATGAGGTTTAAATAAACCGGTGAGATAACTATCGATATTGGTGTGCCAAGCACGAGGTGCTTGTTTGAGATCGTACAATGCTCACTTGAGTCTACACACATGAGACTCTTGATAAAATGTCTCAAAAACTTTTGTTACTCTATGTACACCTCCTCCTTAATAACCCCATTGAGAAATGTTTCTTTTACACACAAGTGGTGGATATTCCACCCCATTTGCGTAGCCAGACCAAGAATTGATCTAATGGATGAATACCTTGCTACAAGAGAAAAGGTATCCTCACAGTCAATTCCCTTAACTTGATAGTACCCCTTCGCCATAAATCTAGCCTTATACATCTCTATGCCTTTTAAAGTTGTCTGCTTCACCTTGAAGATCCATCTGAAACCCACTATTGATATATGATGGTATTGGGACATTTTTCTAAACACTATTCTTTGCAATGGATTCATATTCCTCCACCATTGCAGCAACCCATACACGTTGCTCTATCTCTTCCTCAAAATATGATTGCTCAATCTCTATAAGGTTAGTCATAAGAGCCATGTAGCCAGTGTACCTCTCAAGTGACCTCCTTTTCTTATGAAAATTTGAAGGATATCCCACATTCTCCCTCGCATCCTGCGCAAGTCTATCAACTTCCTTAGTTCTTTTTCTACCTTCTCTGGAGGTTTTTCTTTAGTGAATGTCTCCACTCTCTGCTCCACAATTTGTCATTTCCCTACAACTTCTTGAGGTCCCTCTTTTGGGGCTAAAATCTCATCTTTTGGTGGGATCTAAAGCTCCTTGTCAAGAGAGAACCACATAGCTTTCTCCTCATCAAAATTTACATCCCTTCACACAACTATCATTATGAGTGATGGCAAGTACACATGTTAGTTGTGGGGAGTTTCTGTGTAACCCGCAAATACCCCTAGTTCTACGGTCGACTAAATCTTAGTCCTTGATTCTTTGGAGACATGATAGTAAATAGAGGTTCCAAAAATCTTGAAATGTGACACATCTAGATTTCTTCTTGAGAAAGCCTCCTCTAGTGTAATGATGAAAAGAATATGATGAGTATTTTAGTTCTGCAAACAGACTATTTTATTCAACGCCTCAACCCACAAATGCAGATGTAGGCCTTGGACATGCAACATCAACCTCATTTCTCCCAAAATACTATGGTTCTTTCTCTCAACCACCCCATTCTGATGTGGGTTCTGGGGTGTTATCAACTCTCGTCAAATGCCTTCTTTTGCACATAAATTTTTAAATCCATTCAATACATAGTCACCTAGATTATTTCTCCTAAGAGCCTTCACCTTCCTGTTGGTTTCTTTCTCAACTAGTGCCTTGAATTCTACAAACTTAGAGAATGTATCATATTTCTTTCGTATGAAGAGATTCAACACTTATGTGAGAATTCATCAATAAAAAGGACAAAATATTTGTGTCTGACAGTGGAGGCTATCAAGAAAGGTCCACAAACATCAAAGAGGATCCTTTCTTGGACTACACGCACATTGTTGTCTTCATCATGGAATGAGGATTTTATGTACTTCCCCAAGGTATATCCTTTGCATACATCATGTTGCTCAAGTGCTCCTTTAAGGAGGCTAGTGGCTATCTTTTCTATAATATTCAAGGTGCCATGATGCAAATGGCCAAGTCTTATGTGCTAAAGTTCACCTACATCGTCGCTCTGCACTTTCTCTTCCTTACTGCTTAATGCAACACAATCTTCCAATTCTAAGTTATATAAATTCTTCACACAAACCTGAATCTTCTTCACTTGTCCCCTACCCCTATTTCTTTGGAATGTTTTTGCCTTTTTGAATATCACGTCATAACCACAGTCTTCTAAAACTGCAACAGAGATGAGATTTTTCTTTAGGCCTAGAACAAGCATGACATCCCTAAGCCTGAGAGGGGAGCCCAACTCCCTTTGAAAGATGATTGTACCAATACCAGTCATGTTGTACCTTCCATCATTCCCTAGCTTAATGGGCATCTGGAGATCTTTCTCCTCCATGTCATTGGAAAAATCTCTACACCCTGTCATGTGGAACAATCCACCTAAGTCCAAGTACCACACACTCCCCATCACTATGTTGTATATGCATGTGATAAGGGTGAATTCAAGGTCAAACTGTGAAGCCAAGGCTTCACCCAATGCTCCTCCTAAGGTATTCTTACTTTCCTTTTTCTGTGGGCACTTCGTGTAGTAGTGAATCCTCCAAAACCAAAACCAAGACCAAGGATATGCACGTTGGCCTCTCATCCTCATTCCCCTTTTATGTCTGTTCCTGCCATCCACCTCAACCACCTATCATTAATTTCGTGACTACCCCCTCATTCTTTCATTTTAGCATCCTTGACTTTTCTTACCATATGTTATTCAAAGTAGATTTTAGAAGACACTTTGGGAATAAAATATGGATATTTAATTTAGAGTTAAATGGGAGAAGACCATATCTTATCAAAAGTAGATTTGAGAAGGCACATTGGGATATGGATATTTAATTTGGAAAGAAATTGGAAAAGACCATATCTTCTCAAAAGTAGATTTTAGAAGACACCTTGGGCTATGGATATTTAATTTGAAAATAAATTTGAGAGGACCATATCTTCTCAAAAGTAGATTTAAGAAGACACCTTGGGATATGGATATTTAATTTGGAAATAAATGGGAGGAGACCATATCCTATCCAAAATTAATTTTGAGAAGATAACTTGGGAATTGAATAATAATAATAATAAAAGTCCCAGTAAAAAAAATTATAGCTTCACAAATGTAGGTGTATATCAATATTTATTAATAATCATAAGTCATTATTTTCGCGTTAATTAAACACTAATAAAAATTCATATTATAAGATCAAGTAATACATTCCAAAAAATATAGTGTTCTTTCATTTCCTCGTAAAAATATTGATCTTGATAATGGAGATCATCAACTTAAATCATGTTGGTTATGTTTCAAAGTTCACTTTTAAGTGGTTAGAGGATATTAGTATCTTGACTAAGGCTTCATTATGAGGCCTTCATTCTTTCCTAAATATGAAACGTGTTTAGTGATCATGGTTTGGTTCTTTCTTACCCTACGAGTGTAACTAGGGTTTGGGGCTATTAAACATTACAAGTATGAATTGCAAAAAAGTTGAAAAGGAAGTTCTTGTGCAATGATTTATGCAAATCTCTATTGATATTAATATGTTCAATAATGATTACAAGCGCTATCGATAAAATAAATTCAAAAATATTGTAGTATGTATTTTTTACCTAATTGTTGGTTAAATATTATTCATAATTCAATTATTGTGATGTTTTTTTATGTTCACACCGAAACTTGTGCTAGAATATTCACATGACTATTTTGGAACCTCGGGTGACATACAGAGAGTGCATTTGTAGTTGTATAAGATTTATAACCATTCATGCCAAGCAGAGTGCATTTGTATGAACTTTATAGCAATTCATGCCAAACCTCTTTATGGAAAAGCTTTAACCTTGTCAAGAGCTTTGTAAAATCCATTTTGCTTATTCATCAATTAAACATGATGCGATATTATACCAACAAATATTTATATTCTTATACTTACTCTCTTCATTCTCTTCATAATATGGGAGACACTTATTCTTTACATATGTATTTGCTTTGCAATGATTTTTGTACAAAAATGATGTATCAGTGTTTACCGTAATCATAATAAATGAAGATGTAAATCTTCATTTCCCATTAAAGACGTTTCATTCTTTCTTTTAATCATAATAAATGAAGATGTAAATCTTTATTTCCCATGAAATCCCTATTATTATTCCCTTTAATCATAATAAATGAAGATGATCATTTCCTATAAAGTTGTAACCTTTCTTTTTTGTAATCTTAATGAATATGAAAATTGATAAAAATATAATATGTCAATTTCATCTTTAATATAAAAATGTGACTCTCTTACAATTATCAATTTGATTTTTCATTACTCATATAAAAAAATATTGAAAATCTAATCATTAAATTCATACGTTGTCTGGGAATATCTCTATTGTTATGATTTATTTTTCAAAAACCAAATAAAATATATCTATAAATAAAAGAAATATATAAAAAAATATTAAAAAAATACAATTTTTAGATAAATAATTATTAAACAATATTGGAAATATAAAACAAATAATTATAAGGGAATATTAGAAATATAAAGAATTTTAATAATATAATGTAATATTATTATAAAAATATAAAAAATACAAAACAAATGATTATAAAAAAATACTTGAAAATAGTGAAAAAAATTCAATAGATTATCCAATTTGATTTTCGAACATTATAAATGATGATGATGATGAAGGTTAACATCTACTGAGACCAAAATTTGGTCTATCGGACCTTAAGACATGAATTATTCAGTTTGATTTAAGATTTTATTCCTATGCTCAAAAAGCTTGGAGAGAAGCCTGCTCAGCTCACTATAATTTTGACATCGTAAAAGGCTAGGAAGTTCAGTATTGCAACAAAGATTATGAAAATGGGATCTAATGTGGTTGTACACGGGGCACTCTAAGAGGAAGTGATTTTCATCCTCAATGTTCATATTCTCACAGAGATGGCAGATCCTTTCCATCCATAGTGTTTTAGGAACTGCCCAACAATGTGTTTCACTATGGAGCTCATGAGAGTTTGTTCTAATCTTGGCTATCTTAATTTTATTCTTTGAGCTAGTTAAAACAGAGACACTTTTGATCTTCTAGGGTGGGGATGATGACCTCCTTATAATATCTTAATTTTCTTTTAGCTGCTAAATCTTCTCACACCACATTTTTTCTTTGAACTTAGAAGTAACAATATTTTCAATGTTATTAATGTTTTTCAATGCAACATTCTTGTCAATCTCCCAATGGTTTAACCAGGCCCTGGCATCTTTATACCAACCTCGTTTGAGCCTTAGGTGGTTTTGGCTGGAATTTAAAGCTAGCTCAGGAAGTTTATGGTCTCCAACGTTATTGAGCTTGTGCCTGTACAATAGAAGCCTAGGCATAGTTAGGCTCTCGATAAGGGAAAGACCCACTTGTATAAGGAGAATAGAATGGGGTGTATTTATTTTAATTTTGAGGTTATACGTGATAAAACACTTCTGGATTTTCTCAATCTTTCTCCAGGATTCTCTAAAGATGCGGTAACCCCAAACCTTACATCCATATAAGATAACAGGAGTGACTAAAGTTTCAACGAGGAACTTCTTTCTATCCCACATTATGAGGTTTTTGTTTTACAATTATTTTCAAGACTAAAATAAGATTTCCACCCCCCATTAATCCTTTTCTCGATGCTATAGTTCCAATTGAGCTTGTGATGAATATCAATTCCTAAGTATTTGTAAGAAGACACTTCCTCCAAGTTACTATTGTCATCCATTAAATTAGCATAAGTGTCCTTCTTGGATTTCATAATCATAACTTTAGTTTTGTCGATGTTAACAGGCATACCCATGGTAGAGTAGAAATCCTTAAGAATTCTAAGTTTCTTATCAAGATCATATGAGCACCTTGCGAGAAGAACAATATCATCAGCATAGAGAAGAAGGATGATGACAATCCTAGCTAAGATCGTTCCAGCACAGCCTGCTTCCTCTAAACAACCTTCTAGCTTGTCGATGTAAATGCCAAATAGGGTAGGGGAGAGGGAGCAACCTTGTTTAACTTCGATATTACACTTAATATCTTTCAACCACCCTTCATTTCTTTTTAACTTAGCAATTACATTCTCTTATAATCTTATAGCAGTAGCTCTCAACTCAAAAGGAACCTTTAGCTCTTCTAATCTATTCCATAGGTTGTTTCTAGGAGCCATATCAAAAGCCTTTCTAAAGTCCACAAAGAAACAAAAGAGATTGGATTTATCATTGCGGCATTCTTCCACAATGATCCTAAGCATAACGAGGTGGTCTGTTGTTGAGTGTTTCCTTCTAAAACCTACTTGGCCTTTAGCCTGCTTACCTTCACTATGATGCCATATGCTCAACTTCTTTTTCAAAATAATACCATATAACTTGGCTAAGAGAGGGTTGATCAGAATAGTCCAATAATTAAAGGGGTTTTATCTGTCCCCACTTTTAAAAATAGGGATAATGAGGCTCTGAGTCCATGGTTTAGGGAAGCCTTCCTCGACCACTTGATTGAAAATCTTGTGGATGTGGGGGATGAGGACAAGACCTCCAATTTTTAAGATTTCCATCTAGTAACCTTCAATGTCCTTAGCTTTCTCATTTGCCAGGCATTTAACCTCAAAATCAATGTCTTCTAATGAGAAAACTTCTTTCGTTGTGTGCAAGGTTTCAAATTTATCCATGACATTTTCAGATCCATAATTCCTTTTAAGATAGGAATTACAGTCGTGTAAAGCAATTTTATTATTATCTTTACTTTTCCTAGTTAGGATTTGCCTTCAAAATTTATTAGGAGCTACCTTAGAGAGGTGTAGGAGATTCTCTTGTCTTTTAGTTATATACTACTCTTTTTTCCTTTTATTTAGGGATTTGTATATTTTTATCTTGCCAATTTTAAGAGGTTCATCAACAGATTCCTTAATTGCTCTCCTTGCAGTTTTACAATCTTTGTCATGCCATGGGTTGGTTTTGCTATTTCTTTTATTACTTGAAACTTCAATTAAGAGCTTGTTAATAGAGTATGAGAGGTTTGTAGTAAAATTATGATAGAGGTCTTCTATGTTGTCTATACTAGATAAAGGAAGCAAATTAGCTTTTAATTCATTTCGAAATAGATCGTTTTTACTTTTATCAAAGATTAAGTTCTTTGGCTATAAGGATTATCTCCTATGGGATCTTTATGCATGAAAAAATTGAGAGTTATAAGTAAAGGCCTATGATTAGAGTCAGGCTCGTGGTCATTTAAGATGTAAAAATATATTATTTCGTTGTATAAAGGGAGATCAGATATAACATAGTCTACCATGTTACCAAGCTCATGGATGCAGGTCACCTAGCTAGAATTGGACCACTTCTTTAGATCGTTGCAAATTATGAGATCCTGAGCACTACAAAGCTTGACTAGCTTCGATCCAAAAAAAATCTCTCGGAGGTCTTCAGAGCTCCTTTTGTACTGGCTAGCCAGAGAAAGGTCTTCGTCTCACCAAAGAGCATTAGGGTTGGAATGATTGCTTAGAAGAATAGCGTGGTTGCTTGAAGTTCAAGCATTAAAGTCACCCATTAAAAGGATATTACCTTCATTCCTTAGGCTAGAAATATCATTCTCTAAACCATTGTAAGGAATATTTTTATCTAGATTCTTTTTCTTATAGAAGTTAAAAATGATGGGGGAAAATAACAAATAGCTATGTAAATATTTTTATCATTAATGTGAGTAATCTCTATCCAACTATATTAGTTGTAAAAATAGTTTTTAAAAATCTTAACATAGAAAAAAATGAGTTTCTACATATTTCAACAAACATAAATAAACATCTTTTTGAAACTCTCCATGATTCCACTACACTATATAGAAAGTGATCCTTAACTACTTATTTATCTTAGCTTAGTTACAACAACTTATATATGATTTCTTGGAAAAAAAATGGTTAATAAAATAATTCTAAATATTATGAAATTCGAAAAAAAAAAACATAAAAAAAAATCTACATAACCACCATATTAATATCATATTAATATTTGGTTTAGTTAAAAAATAAAATATAATACAATTTCATCCCGTAATATTCACAATTCCAAAATAATATTCTAATATTCTAAGTTTTAGCAAAAAGTATATATACCCCAAAAAAAAAATTCAAAATCATAATATATTTGAATAGGTTGAGATTACCTAATTCCATTGTCAATCATGATCATCGTCATATATGGGATTGTCTCTACAAAAAAAATAATATTCTAAGTTAAAAAAATCAAAATTATATTTGGAATAAGTTGAGATTGTCTAATCCCATTGTCAACCATGACTATCGTTATCGAATGGAATGGTTTCTGGAAAAGAATCGTGAAAACAGTTAATTTATCTCATACTTTAGTCTGCTATAACGAAAGAACGGCCACCGGCAGCATCGGATGGTGTGGACTCCCAAATGTTTTGGAATTATATTTTTATATTATTTGATGAATAATTAATTATTTCAATTTCTCTCCTGGTTAATAGAATTTAATAAATATCATACTTTTATTTATTATTCCTCAAGTTAAATTTAAAAATAAAAATAAAAAAATTAATAATATAATTAGTTTCTCAACAATCTTCCCAACAGCTAATTATTAATGGCTAGTTCATAACTGCAATTTCCTAACGGCTAATTTCAGACATTGATGTTGCTCTGTTATTTAAATTTTTGAGAAAACTATTTCTTCTATCTTTATTTTCGGGATGAACCACATTAATTGGTTCAAAACATCGACTAAATTTCAAAAATATGATTAATCTGTACGCCAATTTCAATTAAATATCATGAACTGTGAATATTTGATTTACCATATTATTATTAAAATATTTTATAATTAAACGTTTTGAATAATTGTTATAAAATAAACACATTTTTTTAATTATGAAATTCATTTTTATAATGTATATTTATATTTTTTAATTTAAACATCTAATAAATATAAATATTCTATTTTTTTTTATAAAAATAAATAACAATTAAATTTACAAAAATGAATATTATTAAGATATAAAATAATTGATTATTTTAATATTATAATAATTGATAAAAATAAATAAGTAGAGTAAATATATTATTGTGTCTTCTCACTATAGTAATAAATTATTTTAAATGGTTTCAAAACAATGAATTTCATGTATTTAATTTAAATAATTTTATTAAAATTAAATAATTTTTATTTGATTAAGATTAAATTTATATATTTAATATAATATAATATTTAAAGTAAAATACATGGAATTGAATCGTTAATTCTGATACCATTACTTAATGTGCTGCATTAATTTAATATTAATGTATTATATATTATATGATGTTACTATTTCTTAATATTAAGGTATTATATATTCTATGTTTTACTATTTCTTTTTGTGCTTGTTTTGATTATTAATAATCATAAATTAATAGTAAATGATTATGATGAAAAAAATAAGAAATTTATAATAAACCATTATCATAAAAAAAAATTAGTAATGCGAAAAATTATACAAGTGAATTCTTTTAGCCATGTTAAAAATAATAAAAGTGTTTAGTTTTCTGGAACTATATAATATTAAAGGAATTTATTCAATTTTTTTAACACTACAAAAGTTCTAATTCATTTTATTTTGTAGTGAGCATCACTTTATTAGTCAATTAACTTGTGCCGTCAACGTCGATCCATAAAAAAAAGTTATGCAAATAAATTTAAAAGGATTATTTAAAGTAATTTATGCAAAGGAAAATTGGGAGTTTATAGTATTTATATAGATTTTTAAATTGAAAATTTAATATTAGAAAAAATTAATAAAAGAAAAAAACTTATTATTGATTTTAATAATAATATTTTTTATTATGGGATATTTGAGATTCTTGTTAATTTTATTATCTTATATAATTATGAATTCTAAAGTTATAACATTTATGTGAATATATTTTTACTGACTCAAAAAATAATTCCAGCACTTTTAATATTTAAAAAAATCTCCATTAATTACATTGTAAAATATGGAATTAAACAATTTTCAAAATATTCAGCATAGAAAAAAAAAATCATTTATAAAAAGTTACACTTTTATCTATGAATATCTTTACTACACCTACATTATATCATAAATTCAAAATATTTATTACAATATTAACCACCTTAACCTTTTAGCATATAGAAACTATAGTGATATGTTACCCTTAAAGTTTCAATAAAACACTTGAATTTCAAAGAAAATCAAATAATTATTTAAACTTCTTAATTTCTCATAAATAAAAATTTATTTCAATAAAACAAATTTTATATCAATACAATACAAGTTAGTCCTTGTCTTAATCTATATAAAAGATAGATCTTGGTTGGTGTATGAGGACTTGGTTATGGAGGTAGGAGCAATTAGGGTTTGATACTGCTCTGCAACCGGCAGACCTTTACAGACTATGTCGTTCTGCCATTAACCTCCAACCATAAGATAACTATAGCATGATAAGGAACAACTACCAAGCGATGGAACCCCCTTAGGGGGAGGATATGGAGCCTCCCCCCACCGATACGGAAAACGCCCTGCGACAAACAGAAAATGTCAAGAAGGATCATCTGGAAGATATAGAAACAGAGCACAAAAATGCGCCAAGGAATAACAACAAAATTGAAGAACCCAGAGTGATGTCAACTCCCTGCAAGCCTGTAGCAATTGACAGACCTAAGATCGAGCTCCCAAGTTAGCGGATCAACTCTCAGATCCAGTAGATGAAGGATCATGCATTGACTGGAAATTTCATAGGCTTTTGGCCCACAGAGAAAGAATTGCATGGCTCGATAGCAGTCAAATGGAAACCAAAAGGGCCCATTACTCTGTAGTTAGAGCCCAAAGGCTTCTTTATTGCAATCTTCAACTGTTTAGAGGACCGAAACAGGGTACTGGATGAAGGACCATATTTTTTTAATGCAGCGGGGTTATACTTGCAAGACTAGATTGAGTGTTTTAACAGGGTTATTCTCTCCCTCTGGAGTATTGGGACAAGGATTTGCTGCAAGATATTGGGAATGGTCTAGGGGAATTATCAAAGCTGCAGAGGAGACAAAATTGAAGCGATACACCTCCTATGTGCGGATTTGTGTATACATGCACCTCAACAAAGCTCTCTCAGATGCGGTAAACCTTTACCATGATGATTACGAATGGATACAAACAATAGATTACGAGTATGTACCATTTCACTGTAGAAAATGCCACGCCCTGGGCCATTTATTCCGAGATTGTCCCTCCAATCTAAAATCCACAACCACCCCCTCAAGGGACAAACCTAACTCGAATGCGTTCACCAAAGTTTCCAATCGCAAGAAGACCCACAAAATGCCCTCTTTATCAGTTAAAACACCTATCACCAATACCTCCATGCCATCAACCAGTAACAACTTTCAAACTCTGCTCTAGCTAGATATTCATATCCTAGACAACCCGAAGCAACCTAAAGCCACTCCTAACACTAACCCCCATCCCGCTCCCTCAATCTAAAAGAAAGCCCTTATTTCTAAGCAACCCTCAGATCTCAAATCACCCCCTCCTAGTAACCCCCCTAAAGGAAATGTCCAAGGAATGGAGGTAGATAGCATGCAAATGCATCTCACGATTATAGAAGAGAGAGAGGCAGAGCAACAAGAAATTCAGCACATGGAAGAGGAACCGAAGAGGTTCGATATTGGAGAACTAGATATACTGGGACTTGAACAAGCTTGTAAGAGAAAGGAATATGACAAGATCCCAGAAAGATAGCTAGAGAACTTAGAAGTAATTCTCTCAAGAGCACAAAAGCAAAGATCGCTAGGTATCCAAACTAGCAGTCAGTGGGATGGAAGAAATATCTTCAAAGATAATAAGAAACGAGGAAGGAAAACAGATCTTCAGAGAACCATCTGCATAGGAGAGATGCTAGTGGAATCTAGAAGATACTCCAAGCTTACCAAGTACTACAATCCCCTTCCCAATCATGCACTATGAAGCTTATTTTCTAGAATATTAGAGGGCTCAATAGCCCTAGAAAAGGTCGAATGATAAGAAACATGTTACAACAGGAAAAACCTCAAGTTCTCTTCCTGCAGGAGACCAAATGTAACTCCACAACACTGGACCAGATCCTCACCAAACCATGGCCAGGAATCAAAGAAGTTGTTGTGGAAGCCATAGGAGCCTCAGGGGGGCTAGCTATAGTTTTGGATGAAAGAGCTATAACACTTACTAACATACATGCTAGTAAGCATGTTATTCAAGCCATGTTCCATATAACAGTGACAAACATTCATGGACAGCTAACCAATGTCTACTTTCCCCAGGATACAATAAACAAGGTAGACATACTAAATACTTTAACTCAGATCAACTCAGAAAGATCCCACCCAGTTTGGATCATAGGAGGAGACTTCAACATGATAACAAAAATGGAGGAAAAAAGAGGAGGATGAGTCAAGCTGGACTTTGAAAGCACTCACTTCAAAAACTATATCCAAGACAACAGGCTCATAGATATGGAATTGAATAATGGCATCTACACATGGAACAACAAATGCGCAGATGCCCATCAAATAACCTCTCGGTTAGACAAATTCCTTCTCTCTGACAATGAAATCCATCTTGGAGGGGACCTCTCAACCTTTATCTTACCACTCTCTAGCTCAGATCATTGGCCTATCTTACTTCAATGGCAAAGATCGGGAGATAATGCTCACAAGCCCTTTCGATTTGAAGCCTTCTGGCTGACTCATCCAGACTTTCACAACCCAATTACAAAGGTATGGAAAAAATTTAATCCTCCGGAAGGCACAAAAATGTAGCAGCTCCAACAAAAACTCAAATATCTCAAGAAAAGCATAAAACAGTGGAATCACTCTACCTTCGGCAATATCTTCCAAGCACAAGATGCTCTTGAACAAGAAATGCAAAAATTACAACAAAGAATCATAGCTAAAGGCAGATCTGAAGCCCTAGCAGAGCAAGAACGCCACCTACAAACACAAATCTCAGAAAGAGCAAAGCAAGCAGAAATACTCTGGAAACAAAAGTCGTGAATCAAATGACTTAAAGAAGGCAAACACAACACAATGTTCTTCCACTGCACCACTATCCAAAGGAGAATGTACAACAACATTACTCACCTCCAAAATCGACGAGGGGAACAATTGGAAAAACATGAGGATATAGAACAGGAACTCCTTGCCCACTTTCGAACGGTGCATCAGGAACTGCAAATTGATCAGCTTCTAGCTATACAGAAAATCACCAAGAATGTTCCTAAGATCATAACTGAGGAACACAATCAAATCCTTCTCAAGCCTATATCTTTATAGGAAGTGGAGACAACTATGCAACAACTCAAAGTAGGGAAAGCGCCTGGACCAGACGGCTTCACTTTAGACTTCTTCCATAACTTCTGCGATCTAATCAAGGAGGAGGTTTGGCAAGTAGTCAAGGAATCCAGAGCAAGTGGATGGATTCTTCCATCCTTGAACACCACCTGCATCGCCCTCATTCCTAAGGAGGAGCATAGTCAGACCCTAGACAAATTCCAACCTATTGCCTTATGTAATGCCATATATAAAATTGTCTCCAAAGTTATTGCCACGCACCTCAAACCCTTGCTTCCATTACTTATCTCACTGGAGCAATCATGACATGTGGAAGGAAGGCAGATCGTGGATGGCATTATTCTCACTCATGAGATCATCCACTCCTTAAAGAAGTCCAAAAAGGTAGGTATGCTCCTAAAAATTGACCTCTCAAAAGCTTTTGATTCTTTAAGATGGAAATATATTCAAAAAATGCTACTCGCCTTTGGCTTCAACCCCCCATGGGTTAGGTGGGTCATGAGTCTCATCACCTCAACCTTCTTCTCAATTCTAGTCAATGGTATCCCATCCACCCCCTTTCACCCCTCTAGAGGTATCCGACAAGGTGACCCACTCTCACCCTTTATGTTTGTTATTATGGCAGAGGGTCTTGGGCAATACATCAAAGATGCCCTTCATACCCAACAATTACACGGCCTTTCTTTTCCCTATAGCCCTTCTTTCACCCACCAACAATTTGTGGATGACAATATGTTATTTGGTCATCCCTCGGTCCAAGAAGCCCTCAAATTGAAGTCCATTTTATCTGATTTTTTGGACGCCTTTGGCGCTTGCATTAACAAAGAAAAATCCCAAATATTTTTCTTTCACACCCCTTCCATCACCTAATCCTCCATAGCCAGAATTCTGGGTTTCTCGATTGCGACTCTCCCCTCCAAATACCTGTGTGCTCCAATGACAGCCTCTGCCTTAAAGCACTCATCCTCGAAGGCACTCTTAGAAAAATTGGAACCCTGTATCTCTTCATGGACCTTCAGAGCTCTCAACATGGTGAGTCGCCTAGTTTTAATTAAATCAGTGTTACAATCCATGCCACTTTACCTTTTTTCACTACTGGCAGCACCCAAATGGGTTCTCAAAGCAATAAAAAATATTCAACGAGCCTTTTTATGGGGAAAAACAAAACAAAAGAGAAAATGGGCTCTGGTAAAGTGGAACACAGTTTGCCTCCCAAAAAATTCTGGAGGCACTAGTTTACGTGATCCTCAGCATAGAAACGCGGTCATGGGAGCACGCATCTGGTGGAAATGGATCTCGAACCCACATACTCCATGGGAAATCCTCTAGACAGTAAAATATGCTAATAATAGACCATTATATGATTTAATTCGGCTCAAATAAGTTGGCCCAGGCTCCCTAATCTGGAATGTAGCCAAATAGCATAAAGATCTAATTCAACAACACAGCTTCTGGGAAATCAGGAATGGAGATAATGCGAGGTTTTGGGAGGACTCGTGGAAGAAAAGACCCAAGTTGAAGGACTTAATCACACCCCACCAGCTACATGATTTGGTAGAGCAACCAATGATTAAAGTAAATGAACTTTGGAAAGCCACTCACACCCAAGGTTATAGACAATGGCTAAGCTTGAACCTCATTCTTGGGGAAGGTGTGTAGTCCATCAAAGATAGCCTGGAAACAGAACTCTCAAATAGGAAAATACGCCACTCTAATAAGAAAGATATCATTAGATGGGGTTATGAAACGAGAGGAACCTTTGCGTCACATGAAGCATATCATATAATTCTAAGAAACCATACAGTCAAGGATAACCTCTAGAACAAAGTATGGGACCCCCCAATTTGGCCCAAAATCTCCACCTTCCTCTCGTTGCTTTGCCAAAACAGAATCCTTACTTGGGACAATCTACAGCAACAGAGTTTTCATGGATCTTCCATCTACCCAAATTGTAAATAGGAAGAAGAAATTATGGAACATCTCCTAAACTCATGTCTATTAGCAACTCGAATTTGGGAAAAAGTCAGTTTCAGATGTCAAAGAGATGGATGAAATAAGGAGAATCCACCAGCACTATTCACTCTTGGGCAACTCATCCTTACAAAAGCAAACTATTAAATACTTTACGGAAGCTCATACAAGGTTTTCTCATGTGTACAATCTGGAAAGAGAGAAATAGTCACATCTTCAAGGACCACTCCTCTCCAATAGAAGTTCTATGGAATAACATATATAAAACTTACGAGAAACCTTGATGCTCCAAAATTGGCTAGATGATGATTTCCCCACTGCTCCATAGGAACAAAATATATGGATGAATTGGAACCTTCAGCGGAACCACAAGCAAGCACACCAAGAAAAAATTTCTGCATCTGGAGCAACATTTGACAGATGGACTCCTCCCCCACCACCCATGGTACATCTCAACTTTGATGGAGCGTTTAAAGGTAATCTAGGTAAAGCAAGATTTGGAGGAATATTCAGATATCACAAGGGCAATGTTCTCCAAACATTTATGGGTTCAATTGGTTGGGATGCAAACAACTCGACATGGAGGAACCCGTGGAGGATTCATCCGCTCACAAGCTTCGACCAACTCCACCTCAGATTCCCTAGAATCAACCACTGAGATGCCTAATCCGCTCTTATACCCCTTCTCATCGCTACCCGAACACTTGAAGTGGCAGAGGTAGGAGAGAAGGTGTTGTTTGCTCTATGGATTTCCCTCTTCCTCCTTATCTCACCCCTCACATCACTCAATTTCGCTGCCGTAGTACCTTGAATCGGTTTACAATCACTGCAACTGTCACAATTTCTTTCACGGAAGAGCCTGAATCACAAGCTCCTCTGTCTAGCCTTTGTCTAGCCTAAATTGCAAGCTCCTCTATCTAGCCTGAACCCCTAGAAACAAGCAACAACGTGAAAGCAGAATGGCTCTACATGGCAAGGCCAAAGCTGGCGGTTGATCAGCTGAGGATGACAAGCATAATGGCACGAAAGCTTCATGTAGCAGGCAACACGACACTTGTGAAAGGAAAATGGGCACATGAGGTGATGAGGAGGCTCCACCAACCCAGGAACGTGGCGTGTCTGAAGCGGATGATGACTGGTATCAATTTGCATGCAGGATTGAGGAAGAACAAGCACCAGAAGGGCCACCGACTTAACATGTGGCCTCCTGCGAAAGCATCCTGCTGCTAGGTGGACATGTCTCACTGTTTTTGTGGTTCTAGATGTGCCTCATTGTTTTTATGGTTCTGGATGTGTCTTTGTCTTCTGGCTGAGTCTCTGCGAGGTGGATATGTCTCAATGTCTTTTGGTTGTGTCTTTGTTTTTTTGGTTCTAGAAATGCATTTTCTCTTTGTTATTCTGGAAAAACAAGGTTTACTTGACTATAGTTTTTTTCTGGTTCAATGGGCTAGTTTCCCCCATAATGAGGGCAGTCTTCATGGCTTCTTGGACTGGTTTTCCCTATGTAAGGGCAGTCCAAAACAAACGGTTTCAATTATGATGATGATAGTTGATCAACAACTCCGAGGCCATGCCTCTCTATAACCTTTTTTGTACCATATCAATAGAACAATATTACTTAGAAAAGCAAATCTATATAAAAATTCAATACACTAAATTAAATAAATAATTAATTAATTTTTCACATATTAATTACTTAGAGTTGTTTTGCCCAATGTGATACCAGTGACTTAAGAAAGGATATTTTTCTATTGTAAATACACATAAACTTTTTTATTGCTTTGACATTTACAAAGTTTCCTTTAAATAAATTGAAAAACATATATTAATTTGTACCTTATTTAAATTGAAAAATAATGAGACTTGTATTTAATACTAAATGAAAAAAATTGGGAAATACATGAAGATCTGTCTTCTTGCCTTAATTTTATGTAAACATTTGTGAGTTACATGAATATCTAAATATGCAAAGTTTTAAATAAAGTTAAAGTGATCATGCCCATGGTTGTGAATACACCATTTGCACAAGACAATGACATTTGACCTAAAAACAAAAATCTACCAAAACAATTTTTCTTAAGTAATAATACAATTATGAAAATATTGTAATTTAATTATTTAGTTTTCAATTCTCAAAGGATTAAAAAAAACTTTATTTTAAAATTTGTCTACTTCCTCTTATGAATGAAATAAATAATAAAAATCATTTTGACATATAAACAAATAAATAGAGATAATTTTTTATTACTCTATAATTATTCTCACATAATTATTTTGCTATCAATACAACTAATGAGCAACAACACTACATATTAAATTTATTTATAAATCTATTAACTACATATTACACTTATTTTATTTATAACTCCATCACTTCAATATAATAATTTGATTCCTAAAATTTATAATAACACATCCTTCCTGTGTAACTTTTATTCTTAACGAAAACACACAATATTGTGAACTTGAATGAACTGCAACCTACAACAAAGGGGTTCCAAATCGGAATTATGATTGCGCTTGCTGCAATATCTGGTGAAAAAACTTCGTCATGTTGTTGTAAGAAGATCCGGCAACCCGACCTGCTAAAATTGCGCTATCCCTAAGCTCCATTATGTTTTTCCTCATAATCTTTACTTCCTCATCGTCTGGATTCATCAGTTTCCTCACCAATGCCTCCACGTTTTCTCTGGACACCTCCTCCGGCATCTCGAATCCGATTTTCCAAATATGATCAACAAACCTCCTGTTGGTCTGCTGTTCGGCAAAGAAGGGCCAGCAGATCATGGGAACACCCGCGCATATGCTCTCGACAGTGGAGTTCCAACCGCTGTGTGTCAGAAATCCTCCCACAGAGGGGTGGGAAAGGACTCTCGATTGCGGTGCCCATGTAACAAAGAAGCCACGGCCCTGGCTTCTCTCCATGAAATCCTGAGGCAGCACAGCAGACTGCCCCTGAACGAGATCCGGTCTAATAGCCCACAGGAAGGGTAGATTGCTTGCCTCCAAACCCCATGCAAACTCTCTCAACTGTTCGTCTGATATAACAGTAATACTGCCAAATGATACATACATCACTGACGATACTCTCTGTTCGTCCAACCATTCAAGGCAGTCACTTTCCTCTTTCCATACGTTGGTGTTAACCATTGACTCCCCCGCCGACAGTAAAAGAGGACCGATGGACAATACCTTTCCGGACAATTTAGTGTTGAGGTCCATCAACACCGGCCCTTCTAAATCCTCGTAACTATTCACCAAAATTAGAGAAGCCTGGTGCGTGCTCTGTCCCGCGTTTAAGAAGTATTGAAACATGAAATCAGAGGAGTCTGTCACTGTCATGAATGTGGGCAGATCTTTGAGGCGCAGTGCTGTCAATCCCGGAATACAAGAGATGAGTTGGTCCTTGGATTGATCTTGGATCTCTTTTTCATCTGTTCAAACAAGCACCCACGATCAGCGCAGCAAATTTTAAAGTTCTTGATAACGTTACTAGTAAATCAAGTTAAAACACATTAAAACAACTGATAATTAATTACCCCTTTCTCTAAGCATACCTTTGGTGGGAATGTAACCTTCATCCATGAGCAAAGGCATATGGAAATACGCAGAGAAACCGCAAGCACTCGGTGTCCAGAAGGCAACCCAGGGAACCCCATATTTCAGGGCGATCCGCTGCATAAAAATAGAGAAGTTGCCATCTGCAACTATGAACGAGATTGGAGGGACGTTGGTGGCGGAATACTTTAGATTTTCAACAACTCTTTCCACGTTTGGAGGGCCATGATTCTGCACGGTCTCGCAGAGTTCGGGTATATTCAGGGTCCGACCATGTTCAGGTGGAAGGCCATCGGGAAAGCTCTCGAATCTGATCTTATCGCTAGACTTGGGATTGAGGCGGTGGTGGTTGTAATCTGTGTTAAGGAAGGTGACGAGAACATGTCTAGAGATTAAAACATTGGCCAGCTGCATAAAGGGATTTATGTGGCCCTGTGCAGGATAGGGGAATAACAGTGCATGGGGTTTTACACTCTCCATCACTGCTAGCGGAATCGAAAATCAGAACTTCCAGGTATATCTACAACTTGCAAGGCTGGTATTCTGATGCGAAGGATTTCAGAAATGATGTGACTATTTAAAGACTTTCGCAGTTAATTACAGCACAGTGAAAAGCTCTGGTGAAAAGAGTGGATTTAAGATTGATTGCATGGGTTGGTGAAATATGAAAAAATAAAGCATTCTTGAGATTTGATGGCAATCTGTTTGTTGCGGAACAAAATGCCAACCTCTGATCTGACCTTTGCTGGATTGTTCTGTCAATTTGGACATAACGAAAATATGTCAATCTGATGGAGGGCAGCAATTATTGGATCAGGATGTGGATCAGGATGTGGGTTATCATGAAGATGGTGTCAGCTTTATATCTAAATTACCTGGGATTAAATTTATCAAATTGATCCCTGAGGATGAGTTCTAGATTCTAAATTTAGAGAATTTAAAAATAAAAACCGTAAAATATCCCAACTCAAAATCTCAAAACCCACACCACATAAATCTGTGATCCCTGTTATAAGCTGAACCTCCTCCCTTCATTATTGAACTAATAATAATAAATGGAAAGCATTTCGAGAAAGCAAAGGAGGACTTGATTGAAAGTATTTGCACTACAGATTGCATGAATGAATTGATTGAAAGTGTTTGTACATTACACGTTGCAGTAATAAATTGGTACATTTAGGGTGTGACCTGACACATTTAGATTAGTTTTTTGTTTTTTATTATAAATGGTTGATTGTTCGTGGGGTGCAAGTTGCACGAATAACTTCAGTGATACGCTCGTGAACGACAAAAACATAACTTCGTGGAAATGTTTCCGCCCTCCAACAATAAATTGATATGTTTGGATTGTGAATTTGAATTTTGAAACGATATCCCTATTATTATATAATCAAATAATAAATTAATTATAAAATAAGAATAAATTAATTAATTATAAAATAAGAATATTGAGCGGACATAACCGTGAAAAATGCATTTCTGTTGCGGAACAAAATGGTAACTCTTTCAACTTTGGAAAATGGTAGAGTATTTTATTTAGGAATCGTCTAATGAGGCGGAGGAATTGCGTAGACCTTCAATATTCACTGGAATTCAGGGAAAAAATGTTTCAAAAAATCTTGTAGAGTCAGTGTTTGAATTGTGTTTTTGATGGTTGAAATAGATTCAGCAAAAAATGTTTCAAAAAATCTTGCAGAGGCAGTGTTTGAATTGTGCTGTTGATGGTTGAAATGGATTCAGCACCATCAAAAGCGTCTAAGACACCTAAAATTTTGAAGTTTAACAACTATAACTCGGATTTAAATCCTTGCTGGATTTTCTCTAAATATGACCAGAATTTCCATATAACTTTCGCGGCAACTCCTCCACCTGCGTTTTATCAATTTTAGGTGCATTAATTCTTTGAGTAAGTCTTTCAATTTTGGGTACATTGAACATAATAGTGAAAAGTGCATTTAAATTTTGGAAAAAAAACTAACATTTCAATTTTGGAATATGGTATTAGTATTTTATGAATTTTTTTGAGTAACAATCTTTGGGTACATTAATTTTAAGACAGTCTAATTTGTTGAATTTTAGTATTTTAGAGCTTTTTCATGGTGTTGAATTAATTTATGCATTCAAAAATATATTTTAGACAACAATAAAAAAAAATTACATTCTAATTTGAAATTATATAACCAGATTATAATGAAAAAACTATTTAATAAGTTAGAAAAATCTCTACCTCTAACAGTGTTCATAATTATCTTTTAATAACATAAATTAAAATTGACTAAATTTGACATCAAACAAATGGCTAAAATTTTGATATTAATTATAATATATTTCATTACTAGTTAACCAAATATATAGTTATACAAACTATTAATTAATAAAATATAAAAATTTATATAAATATTATTTGATAAATACCTATGGTTAAATTTTGATCGATTATATTTTAATAAATAATAAATTATTAATCTTTTAAAAATCTAATCCTTGCTCCTTGTTCCATGCATTTTGTTTTTTCGATGCTCCAAAGCTTAACTCTAAGCTTAACTCTAACGTAACTTGAGAATATATGAACACCATGTTTAATTAAGAGGTTTAGAAGGTTTATCATCTCTCGTATTTGGATTCAAAAATTACATATAACAAATATTCACAACCCATTTCTTCGGTAGTTAATTCTAATGTAGTTGGAATTTCCATGGAATTCCTAAATTGCTATTCCCCTAAGATATAATACTTAGCTCTAAGATACTTTTTATGTCATGCTATGCTACCTCCCTTGATCAAGTTTTCAAGCTATCATAACTCTCCTCAAAAGTATTATTTTGCAGGTGACTTTAACATGGGTTCATCATCTTCCTTAAAAAAAACAAAGGACATATAACACGGTGACCTCCATAGTTGATATTGATAAGGGAATTACACATAGTTCATCTCATTAACGATTCACAAGATTAACGATAAGATTGATCCCATTTAACTAACCTCCATCATCGAATTGAAATTATATCTTGAATCAATCATGTATTATAATAAAAAAAAAATCATTAATATCTTTGGGGCTCTCTAGTAACCGTATTTCTATTTGAAGTATGTTGATCTCCTCAAGGTAAGAAAATAGATATGGGCTTCACCTAATATACAAATTATATCATAGAAAAACCATGCTTTGTTGGTCACTAACGGTTTTGTAAGTTCACTTTCCTCCAATGTTACTCATGTTCAACTTGACATTCAAAAAGACAATAGTAGGATAATTCCATTGAACCTCATTATCAACAAATTGAACATTCTTTTCCCAACTTTTCCCAGAGCCATTTTTTGCTAATGCAGGGATGAGTGACTCCTTCCAAAACCCATTTTAAATATCAGTAGAATGGGTATCAATATTTCCGTAAGTGCATTCAGCACCATTCATGAGGATAAACATCCAAAAATTAGATAGTGTAATTGGCCAAAAACCACCATATCTTAATTTTCACGAACGAGACATGGTAGCGTGCAAATGCACTACCATCACCTTTCTCCACATCTCCAAAACACAACCATGATAATTATTTTCCATTATTCCTGGTCTTGAGTCACAATTTCATAAACCACTCTCCCTAACTAGGAATCTGAGTCAAAGTGACTACTATCTAACATCTAGAGAAAACCCTCACTAAAGATTCTAGCCCTACCATACTTTGACGCACTATGAAAGAAACACTTAAATCACTCTTAGTAAACATTCCTTTCTTATCGAGCTTTGATATGAAATGTTAGAACTAACCACAACAAAAGGATCGTAAAGAAAGAATTTCTGGAAAGTGTGATATCTCAAAAACAAAACATGTGCATAAATATATAGAATGGTTTTATTCTCAAAATCCTAACCAAGAAAACTAGTCCCTGTATAAAACAAGTCTTGATTAACCTTGATCAATCTAGTCTAGTTAAGTTGGCCATATAAACTAATATTGACCACCTAAAGCATTTAATAATTTAATAGTGATGTTCTTCAAATTTTTAAATGATATTCAACGCATTAATTTTTTTTTATGCAAATACCAAGTTATATCCAATATCACATGCTCATACAAAATGAATGTTAAACCCATCAAAGATCATCAAGGATATCATTGAATGAAGAATTATTTCTTACAATGTGAGTGAGGTGTGTGTCATGTTTGCAATGTTAACTTTAGTATAAAATAAATAATGTTATATATATATATATATATATTGAAGTTTCGAAAATCAGGTCTACAACAAAGGGGATACCCACCCGGTCTGGATCTTGCTTAGCAGCTCTTTTTTTGTTGGGTATAGTGGGTCCGACTGGGGATATGGGACCAGTTTCCCAATATATGTGTGTGTGTTGAGAATTTATATTTCCTTTCTATAAGTTCCTAAGTAAAAATGCTTTATTCTAAATCTAATCTAATGACATGCAATTGTATTCTAATAAACATAAATATCTAATTATAAACTAACCCGGGATGTAATCTTTTCATTATGCGATCTAAAATGATTTCAGATAACAATTGGTAATAAAGACCATTCAACTGTTATGAGAAAAGAATTCAATGAAATAAACCACTTTGTATAAAAATTTAGATGAAACAGTTGTGAAAAACATATCGCATAATAAGCTACTTATATATTAAGCATAAATAAATAGCTATCACTGTACAGAAGTGCCAAATGCTAATTCAAGCATTCACGCATCAATACATAAACAATTGAACATGAATATTACTTTAACACAGGGAAAAATAGCTAAGAGATAAAAGTACCATTTATAACTAGTTCTACTCATGAGCTTTAAGCAATAATGATTTCTCTCTTCTTAATCCAACATCCACTAAGAGTACAAAATTTCAACATTAGTAGTAGATATTAAATGCAAATATCAATAAATCATGTTCCATTTATTTATCAAAATCTCCTCAGAGGGTGAAAAAGTGCATGTTCCGAGGACACGTTTTTGAAAAATTTCAGGACCCTTCTCTAAATGCATGAGAAGGTTTTAAATACTACTAAATAAATCTAAAAATAATTTATTACAAAAATATAGGAGACGGTCTAAATGACCATCCTCATTTTAGGCAAAAATAAAGCAAAATTAATACTAACACTGAATCTAAAACTAAAATTAACAACTAACTATTTGTGTATCTGTTCCTTGAAATTGCAAGCGTTCAACATTTTCTTGAGGAGAGCCAGCTGGCTGACTTCTGACTTTAGTTGTCCTGCAAAAATGGAATCGCCAAGAGCTGACGCCATCTTCTTGGTAGAATTGATGATACATTTCAGAGTCATGCACTGACTGTGTGGTTTTACCAAATATGCCTTGTAAGAATCCCAATTCAAGTTAGTTAATCTTTTGATTGATTTTGCCTTTTCTTGAGTCTTCTGTCTCCAGCTTGTCTGCAGCTGCTGTACCTATTTACATAGTACTTTGAATATATCTCTGATAGATACCATTGGTTTTAGGATTCAAGTTTTGCTTTTTTTCCTTTAGCGTTCTTTCCTACAAACTTCTGAACTTACCGGTGACTGAGCAATTATAGGTTTTCCTTTTCAAGGAGTTTTACTCAGTGATGCACGATTAGCGCTAGGCACTAGTCACGCATTCGAAACTGCTTCCCTTTCTCGATCTGTGTTTCCTTGGTGCGATTTTTTCCTTTCGCGTGTTTTTTGTTAGAGGATATAAAGCTTGAATTTTGTGGAAATGATGACTCTATGAGTTCTTTACCATGAGTCTTAAATTATCTATTTATGATCTCAGAACTCAGAGCTTTGACCTTTTTTCCAATAATATCTTGAGCACTGCTTTGTGTACTCCTCTGTTCTCCGTTCCTGCATTTTACAAATGAGGTGAGAAAAAGGTGACGAGAGAGCTTTAAATGCTAAAGACATATAAAATATACCACCTTACATGAAATGGCTCTTCAATAAAAAAAAAACCATATTTCATTAATGATTGCCAATTAACTCATTCATTAACATTAACACGCATAACCAGGTCTCAGTTTAAGGGAAAAATATTTTTCGATAAATGAGCCCTAAACATCTGTGATAAGGTGATTTGCGTTTTGCTTCGCAATATCGCAAATCACAGTATCACAAATCGCTATATCGTGATATCGCAATATCATTGGATCGTAGCATATGACAATCATCCGTTAATGTGTTTTCTGGGAGATGCGATTTGCGACATGTGCCATCACATATCACATATCGGTGGTTTGAGGTATTTCAGCGTAACTAATGTTTGAAGCATGTGATGCAATGAATGGTTTTAGTGTGTAGTTTCGCATCACGATCTTGCAATTTTAGAGTTCCGCTTGTAAGGAGGTATCTATTGCCCTTTTTTCGATGCAATATATCTTTTAAGGAATGATCTTATCCTAACTTATCATAAGACTTAAGCTTTTTAGATTTTTTGAGGGTATTCTCCTAAGTTTGTGATAGTAAGTTTTATTGAAAAAGGAAAAAAGACAAGCACTAATCGATTTTTTAGTTTTTTTTATAAGGGTCCCCACTTATGTAGTATTAGTGATAAAACTAAATAAAAAGGGGGGGTTGTTGCTGGCCTCAATGATTGGCGATTCACTTGGAAGAGCCAGTTATCTCTGCTTTTCTTTTGAATTTTCTAAACTTCCAAAACAGAAAATTTTCTAGAAAATCAAACTTTATTATAGAAAGACAAAGTGCATCATGCTTTCATCTATCAATGATATTTTGTTTCTTCTATATCTAACTTTGATTATTTACTTCCTCAAGCTAGTTATTGTATCTACATCAGTCACTACTTGGTTTATAAAGATAAAAACAAAGCCTTCTCTGTAAATCAATTTTAAGTATGCTCATTTGTTGTAGGTAGAGCCTCTCCTGCCAGTAGGCATTTATAGCCTCGACAGGGTTACTTGTTACCCAACAATGATCATGTAACCTACTTGGAGAAATATACAATTTTCAAAGAGGAATTCATATCCACACTTATTGCTTTCATTTTCTTTTAACCCTTAAATAACAATGTCTTGGTTTGGTAGCTAATTTATGACAGTGCCACTCACTTGTTTTATAACTTTGTTGAACAAGCTGGCTCGTGATGAGACCCCTTGTCTTTTTATTGCAACAATCTTAAGTCATTGGCCTGTTGTGGTATGTAGTATTGGCAAAGTCAACAATCTATAACGTCTATGATCATGATAAGTCAGCTCATGATGAGACCTCTTACTCTTTAAGTTAAAGTGTATCATTGGATTATTCCTTGAAGGTTGTAATTCCCTAGGTGGCGAGGAAAGCATTGTTTCCTTAAGATAGCTCTGGATGACAATGGTAGAGCTTTTTGGAAAGAACTTTTGTATAGAGAATCTTCGTTTTGTTATTGATACCTTTCATTAGACTGATATAAAACAATTTGTCACTAAAGGTTGCTTTTTATCAAAATTTACAAGGTTGAAATTAGTATCATTTTCAAGCTTAGAGCCTTTAACGATATCTTTCAATAATAATGATCAATTTTCTAAAAGGATTCTATTTATACAAGCGAAAAAACAAAATCTAAAAGAGATACTTTGTATTTTTCATGGATTCAAAATGTAACCATTTACAACTGGTTTTATTATGAAAATAAAGAAAAACTAATCTACAAAAATAGGAGAATGATCTTCTATGAAAAGTATTTTTTGAGGATTTGTTCATTAACAGGTAAAGACTCTCTTTTTCCTGTTAAATATTGTTACATAAAAGTAGATGGACCTATAACTTGTGTGATATGGAAAGGGCCAAGCCACATTTGTTGAAATTTCCTATGTTTCCATTTTTGCTCATGAGCCTTGTCTCATTTTAAAACTAGATCTCCCATCTGAAAGTCCTTTCTGGATATCATGTTTGAATCAAAAGAAGCTTTTACTAATGCTTCGTGATGAGCATGAATTATTTTGGCCTATTCTCGTTGCTCTTCTAGCTTAATTATTTCCAACTGCCTTAGTTGTAAGGAAAAAGTTGGTGCCTCATCAACATATTGAACTAAAGCCAAAGAGGGAATTGCTAGATGAGTTGGAAGAACCACTTCTTTCCCATAAACTAAATTAAAGGGAGAAGTGCCAATGGAGGCTTTCTGCGTTATTCGATCTGCCCATAAAGCATATATTAAAGACTTGTGCCAATTTTTGTGATTTTGATCAATGGTTTGCTTAATGATTCTGATTAAGTTTTTATTCATAGATTCAGCTAATCCATTCCCCTGTGGGTAATAATTGGTAGATTATTTAAGCTTAAAACCTCTTTTGAGTGCAAATTCAGTCATAACATTGCCAGAAAAATACGATGCATTATCGAACATTAAAGCAGAAGGTAAACCAAACCTGGTGATTATGAAGTGATCTATAAAATCAATGATGTGTTCGGCGTTAGCCGTCTTGAGAGGAACTGCTTCTACCCATTTAGTAAAATAATCTGTTGCTGTAAGGATATACCTATGGTGTTTATAAGAGTGGGGAAGAATCTCACCTATTATGTCCAATCCCCATTGATCAAAACGTTGTTCGATATTGACTGGTTGCAGCGGCAGTGATGGTTTCTTTTGTCTCCCAGCAGCAGTTTGACAAACTTGGCATTTCCTTACGTAGATATGCGAGTATTTGAATAGTGTGGGCTAGTAATAGCCTGCAAGGAGGATTTTATGTGCAGTAGCATCTTCAGCATAATGTCCGCCTGCTAGCCCATCATGGAGTTCTTGCAAGACTTTTTCAGATTCAGATTTCTCAAGACATCTAAGGAGAACATAATCATAATTCATTTTAAAAAGTACATCGTTCACGAGCTGATATTGTTTAGCCTTCAACCTTAGAGCTCTTTCCTTGGTGTAATTGAGGTTTGGAGGAGCATATCCATTCTTTAGATAAAATATGATATCAGTGTATAATGATTCAACATCGTTTAGGCTTACCTTATACATTTGTATCTCTGCAGGTGGTATTTCGGAAATAAGTAATGCTTCAACCAACGTTTTGCAAAAGCCTTGACCTTTTACAATACTTACTGGTTTGATTTCTACATCATATTCTTGTAAGGCAGTAATCCAATTAGCTTTTTTCTCGCCCACATCTTTTTGTACTAAGAGATTTCTTACCACTGGAAACGGTAACATGATTTTTGTATGGGTTTTAAGTAGAAAGTGTTTGAAATATTTAATTGCTTTGAAAACAACATGCACTTGTTTCTCTACGTCTGAATAATTTAACTCAACCCCTTGTAGATTTGAACTGAGAAAAACAATTGGGGCTTCTGCCTTGTCTTGATTTTCTCGAGTGAGTATCGCAGCATATGATCTATCAGAGCCAAATGTATATAAAATGAAAGGAATGGAAAAATTTGGTGTTGCTAAATATGGAGGGTTAATAATTTATTGTTTGATCAGATTGAATGCTTCATATTCGTTTGGCCCCATTTGAAGATTGAATTCTTTTTAATCATTGCTTGTAAAAGAGATACAATCCTTAAGAAATCCAGAACAAATCTCTTTACAAAATTAATTTGGCCAAGGAAAGAGTACATAGCTTTCTTGTTCTGAGGTAAGGGTATTTCGGAAATCTCCTTGATTCTGTCAAGATCAATATGAATTCCAGATTTTGACACTATGAATCCAAGAAGTTTTCCTTCACTTAATGCAAAAAAGGATTTTTTCGAGTTAAGTGAAATTCCATACCTTTGACAATGTTGGAAGATCTGTTTTAAATCTCTAAGATGATTGCCTCATTTCTTGGATTATACAATTATATCATCCAAGTAGATTACTACTGATTTGTTTACTAATCCCTTAAATGTGATGTCCATGGCCCTCTGACATGTGGCACCAGCATTAATCAGACGAAAAGGCATATTTTGATATGCATAAGTGCCCAATTTGGTTTTGAACGTTGTCTTTAATTGATCATCGGGATGGACCAACACTTTGTTGTAGCCATAGAAACCATCCAAGAAGGACATTAATTATGATCCTGCGACTGCCTACAATATTTGCTCCATGGGAGGTAAAGGAAAATTATCTTTTTGGCAGGCTTTGTTAAGATTTCAAAAGTCAATGCAAATTCTAATGTCTCTGTTCTTCTTTCTAATGGGAACCATGTCGGAAACCCATTTAGAATGTCCAACGGGAAAAATTATCTTGGCTTTCAATAACTTATTGAGCTTAGATTTGATCTAGTTTCCAAGATTGGGATGGATCTTTCTCAGCTTTTGCTTGACAAGTTTTTCATCGTTTATCATTGGGATAGTATGTTGGATGATAGAAACATCTTAAGTTTTGAGTTCATCGTAGTTCCAAGCAAAGACACTTTTGTATTGTTTCAAGAGATGAATGTACACTAATTTTTATTCAGGAGCTAGGCCAAGGCCTAGGTTGATATTTTGTGGCTTGGTATTAGTTCCTAGATTTAGTAATTCGTAGTTCAAAGTTGAACTTTGTAGTTTTGAATTGGTAGATCTTTTGAATCGATCTTTCAAATCATATAGGTATTCTAACTTGACTACTGACTTTGGCATAACATTATTAGTGCTCTCTTGTTGCAATTGTTTGTCATGTTGGTCCTCATCAATTATCTGATTGGTGTAAGATCCTTTAGATGTGAGGAAGCTTACAATATCAAGATCATCGCTGAAAATCCACCAATTGATAATGCTATTAGTAATTGAAGGTCTAAAGATTAATTTGATTGGAAATCGACCAGGGCTATAGTCTTATGATTGAATGAGCTTGGAAGCTACGTTATCTAAGAGGTCTGCACTAGCATTCTGGAGTCTGGGAATTGATGAAATATTAAATGCTATAAATTGTTCGGTTAGATCTTGAACTAAAGATTGGTAATGCTTTAAATGACCTGATAAACAATGTATAGTATTGCGTACCTGCCTGATTACAATTTCAGACTCTCCGAAAACTTGTAGATATTTGACATCTAATCCGATTGCTTTGTATAATCCTTGGACTAAAGCCTCGTATTCTGCGGTATTATTAGTGCAATCGAACTCGAGTCTAAAAGTTATCATAGTTTTGTTTCCTTCTGGACTGATTAACACACATACTGTTCCCGCTCCTTCGTTAGACTTAGAACCGTCAAAATATAACTTCCAAAATAAATATTTATTTACAGGACTATCTATAAAATTGATAAATTTAGAGTCATCTGTTTGAGAAAAATTTTCTACTTGAGATAAAACAGAATGTTCTATGTAAGGTGAAGTATGAGCATTAAAATTTCCTAAGAAAGAATCAACAGAATAGTTGCAAATGATATTATTTTTGTATGCTACTGGTTCGTTTTCTCCTTCCAGTTCTGTTACAATGTATTTCTGATCTCTTTCTCGCTCAACTTTTATCTGATTTGGTTTACCATTGTAAGGGAGCCACATGTGCAACCAATCAGCTACAAAGTATCCATGAAGTTTTTCTGACCAATCTCTGCTCAGAATTAATCCATAAAATTCTGGAATATCTGTAACTAAAATGTCGATAACATGACATACCTTTGGATTAGATGACAACCTTATGGTGACCTGATTTGATTCACCGATCACTTCAACTTGTGACCGATCCAGCTGAACTATGCGCACAACAAATTTTTGCGGTTGAACATTCAACTTTGCATATATTAACTTTGGAAAGATATTAGATGAAGCTCCAGAATCCACTAAACAATTATGCAAATTTTGTTGAAGACTTCATAAGTAAGGAGAAATGGGGGAGTATGAGATCTCGACCTTCCTCCAATTAAAGCGATATCATTTGGGTCAAATTTATTAATGACATTAGTTGGAGGTCTTCCCATTTCATGGGAAGCTTGAGAGATTACAGTGGCGGGTAGAGGTGAAACTCGTACAACATTTAATTCTCTCAAAAGTACCTTTTGTTGATGTTTTAACTTGCTCAATTCATAGAAAGTGATATTAGCCCTAGTCTTTTCCATATCTTCTACAATATTATACTCCACTTCATCTGAAACGATCAACGTTTTTGATGGAGTTGATGAATCTATTTGGAATAGGCTTGTTTGTCATTTTGGGTGTCGTTTTCTTGGCTACAACTTTCTCCTTAGGCATTGAGCTTACGCTCTTTGACTTAGGAGTAGGTTGAGGAGGATCAAGTTGATTTCTACTTCAAGTACTAACCGACAATGCCTCTTGATCCACTTCATCTGGGAGGATGAAATCCCACATACCTTGTACCTCTACAACTTTTTCTTCATTGGTAGGTTCCTTAGTAGCAATTTCCTCTTCTTCTTCTTCTGATTCAACACTTCTGATAGCATTGGCCAGCTTTGAATCGGTCGAAGGGTTCCTTATATAAGGCTTGTACGAATTTTTAGAAGAAGTTTTTGCTACTTGTTTCTTAATGTCAACCATTTCGTTAGACATGGTTTTCAGAACTTTCTGCAATCCTTCTAAATCAAATGGATCTTTTGATTGTTTTTTCTTGGGGTCTTCCTTAAAAGTAACCTTCGTAGACTTTCATTCTTCTAAATTATTTTTCTTTTCTAAGGCTATGATACGTTTCTCTAATGCTATTGCTTCCTTCATATTATCAGGTAAAGTTGTTTTGTTAGCCCAATCAATGAAGATTGCTATGTTTGATGGTAAAGTAGAGATCTACCATTCACTTCACATTTCTTCGCTAGGCTTGGAAGCAGTAGGAATTTTATTTAACAATTTATTGAAACATGAATTAAAATATTTGATAGGCTCTTTTGACTCGGCCCTAAGGTTAGACAGGTCATTGATCAGTGTCGCCGTAGACCTGTCATCACCAAACTTAGCAAGAATTGTTCTTGGAAGATATCCCAACTGATGATAGATCCAGATAGTAATGAGAAATACCATGATCCTACTGCTCCTTGTAGTGTTTAAGGGAAAATACGAACAACAACGTCTTCATTTGTAACGTCATTGACATTTATGGATAACATAAAGTTATTTATATGTTCTTACGCTAGCATGCCTGCTTCAGGGATAAACTTAGGCAGCCATTTTTCAGGGTGGAACGGTATCTGACTCAAGGGCGTAGGCATTAAGATAGCCCCTAGGTTATTCCATGGATATTGGGCCATCGTTGAACTACTAATAGAGGAAAGCGCAGAAGATGATCCCTGCAGTTGGGAAGATGAGGATATTACAATTCTAGATGATTGAGAAGGAGATGTGGAAGTTCCAGTGGACTGGTGGATGATAATCTGAAGTGGAGGGGTCGATAGTTGACTTCACGGTGGGGAGTTGAGATGGATGATGATGATGAAAGAGTCTCGCTATCAAACCCTTTAGGTGATTTCCTTTCTCTCTTCCTTGTACGTAGAGGTAACTCGGTTGGCTGAGCACTAAACATTTCGCTCTTTAATCTAGTGAGAGGATGAGTAGGGTTATGTTGCAAAGTCACCCTGCATTGAGATTTATCAGATCTTTGAGGTGATATAGAAAATTGCTGCAGTTTATTGATCAAAGATTCAACTTCCAGGAGGTTCAATAGTAGATTCCTCTGAAATGTTAGGGTTTGTGGCAGGGGCTATTGTTCTTTCGACTTCTTGTTCTAGATTTAAAGATTCTAAGTGTGATGGAGAAGCTAGGGGAGATGGTGAGGGAAATTCACTCTCAGAATGGTATTTAGATTTAGAATTACTTTGCATTCAGAGTTTGAGGCCCTCCTTCTAGCTCCAAATATGTTGAAGCTCGGAAAATCAGTTCTACAACAAGGGGGATACCTACCCGGTCCAAATTTTGGTTAGCAACACCTTTTCCATTTGGCATAGTGGGTCTGACTGGGGATATGGGACCAATTTCCTAATATATGTTTGTGTTTTGAGAATTGATATTTCCTTTCTATAAGTTCCTAAGTAAAAATGCTTTATTCTAAATCTAATCTAATGACATGCAATTGTATTCTATTAAACAAAAATATCTAATTCTAAACTAACCTGGGATGTAATCTTTCCGTTATGCGATCTAAAATGATTTCAAATAACAAATGGTAATAAAGATCATTCACTATTATGAGAAAAGAATTCAATGAAAATAAACCACTTCGTATAAAAATTTAGATGAAACAGTTGTGAAAAACATATCACATAATAAGCTACTTATATATTAAGCATAAATAAATAGTTATCACCGTACAGAAGTGCCAAATGGTAACTCAAGCATTCACGCATCAATACATAAACAATTGAACATGAATATTACTTTAACAGAAAGGGAGAAATAGTTGAGAGATAAAAGTACCATTTATAACTAGTTCTACTCATGAGCTTCAAGCAATAATGATTTATCTCTTCTTAATCCAACATCCACTAAGAGTACAAAAGTGCAACATTAGTAGTAGATATTAAATGCAGATACCAATAAATCTTGTTCCATTCATTTATCAAAACCTCCTCGGAGGGTGCAAAAGTGCATATTCTGAGGACAAGTTTTTGACAAATTTCATGACCCTTCTATAAATGCATGAGAAGGGTTTAAATATTAATAACTAAATCTAAAAGTAATTTATTACAAAAATGTAGGATACGGTTTAAATGACCGTCCTCATTTTAGGCAAAAATAAAGAAAAAATAATACTAACATTGAATCTAAAACTAAAATTAACAACTAACTATTTGTGTATCTGTTCCTTGAAATTGCAAGTGTTCAGCATTTGCTTGAGGAGAGTCGGCGACCGACTTCTGACATTAACTGTCCTGCAAATATGAAATCGGTAAGAGCTGGTGCCATCTTCTGAATAGAATTGATGATACATTTGAGATTCATGCACTGGCTATGTGGTTTTACCAAATATGCCTAGTAAGAATCCCAATTCAACTTAGTTAATCTTTTGATTGATTTTTCCTTTTCTTGAGCCTTCTATCTCCAGCCTGTCCACAGCCATTGTACCTATTTACATACTACTTTGAAGATATCTCTGATAGATACCATTGGTTTTAGGATTCAAGTTTTTCTTTTTTGCCTTTAGCATTCTTACCTACAAACTTTCGGACTTACGAGTGACTAAGCAATTATACGTTTTCCTTTTCAAGAGGTTTTACTCAATGATCGCACATCGAAAACTACTTCCGTTTCTCAATCTGGGTTTCGTTGGTGTGATTTTCGCCTTTCGCACGTTTTTTATTAGAGGATATAAAGCTTGAATTTTGTGGAAATGACGACTCCATGAGTTCTTGACCCTGAGTCTTAAATTATATATTTTTTATGTCAGAACTCAGAGCTTTGCCCTTTTTTCCCATAATATCCTGAACACTGCTTTGTGTAGTCCTATGTTCTCCATTCCTGTAGTTTACAAATGAGGGGAGAAAAAGGTGACGAGAGAGCTTTAAATGTTGAAGACATATAAAATATACCACCTTATGTGAAATGGCTGTTCGATCAGAAAAAAACCATATTTCACTAATGATTGCCAACTAACTCATTGATTAACGTTAATGCACATAACCAGGTCTTGGTTTAAGGGAAAAATCTTTTTCAAACAATGAGCCCTAAAGATCTATGATAAGGAAATTTTCAATTTGCTTCACAATATCATAGATCGTAGTATTGCAAGTCGCTATATCGCGATATTGCAATATCGCTGGATTGTAGCATATGAAAATCATCTGTTAATGTGTTTTTCTGCGAGATGCGATTTGCAATATGCGCCATTGCATATCACATATCAGCAGTTTGAGGTATTTCAGCGTAAATAATGTTTGAAGCATGCGATGCGATGAATGTTTTTAGTGTGTAGTTTTGCATTGCAATCTCACAATTTTAGAGTTCCGCTTGTAAGGTGGTATCTATTGTCCTTTTTACGATGCGATATATCTTTTAAGAAATGATCTTATCCTAACTTATCATAACACTTAATCTTTTTAGATTTTTTCAAGGTATTCTCCTTAGTTTATGATAGTAAGTTTTATTGGAAAAGGAAAAAAGACAAGCACTAATCGATTTTTTAGTGTTTTATAAGGGTCCCCACTAGTTTAGTATTAGAGATAAAACTAAATAAAAAGGGGGGGTTGTTGCTGGCCACAACACCATGGTCATGTAATAAATATATTATACCCTATGTAGCCATAGTCATGTGTATAAAAAACTCTAAATCCACTATGTTTTGTTAGGGATTGACTGTTTTCATTTTTTTTTCAATTCGATAGCTTTTCTATCTCTAAATTGAGGATATTGGGTAGGGTTTAAAAAAAGTATTTTTTATTTGTAATTAAAATATCTATAATAAAAACAACCTGGGAAGTTTTTTGACATAATATTTTGGAATCAAAATCAATCACAAGATAAATTGCATTTATAGTATTGAGAAAAGTATAAATGGTTGATAGAAAGCTTATTATTGACTTAAAAATAATTGTAAGTCAACGGATATTTACATATGAGATTTAAAAAAAAATCTTTTAAACTTTCCTCATCCTTGTTATTTTATATGGATGTGAGGTTTGGGGATGCGATATGTTCAAAGAGTAGTGAAGATAAAACATGTCTGAAAGTGACTTGTAGTCCATATTCCCAATTAGATGAAATGCATCCTATCTTATCCTCATCATCAAAGCAAGCCTTGCCCCATTGAAATCATGACCATGAGTAGGTAATTATACATAAAAAGAGGTTAAACAACATGGAAGAAATAGATTCTCTAAATTTTCTTCCATAAAAATGGGAAATTTCTCTAAAATGAAAATGGCATAAAATGTACAATTTTAATCACATCATTGAGAAATAAAAAAAAGATATCATTTTAGCATTAGAAATATTATTACATCAAATTATAAGAAGAAATTATAGATTTATAAAAGAATAAAAAGAAACTAATTATTATTAAAAGATAATTTTTTTATAAAAAATAAAAAATTACAGAATGTTGGTTAATTTTCTAAACACCCTTAAATAATAATATATTTCATCTCTCGTCTGCATCCATTCAAAAGAGTGTCATTTGTCCAAAAAATATGACATACATGAACACCTTCTCATCGGACTTTCTGAAATCTTCAATGAAATGGAAATCAATGGGTAAATGGTGCACATAAGATAAAGGTGTGGCCGAAGTTTAAGGCTCAAATTATTTCATCTGTGGTTGCCACTTTCTGTAAATGACAATATTTAAAATATTCTGTCGTTCCATTTCTAGTTTCTATAAATGACAATATTTAAAATTTTACGTCTGTCCATTTCTGGTTGGGAGGTGGGACAATTTTCTTCCCAAGGAAAGGAAAAGAGAAAAGAATTGTTTAAAAAGTTATAACTTTTTTAGAAAATAGTGGAAATTTTGGTAAGATTTTGATTAAAATTTCGTAGACATTTTGAAAATTTTGGGTTACGAAGTTCAAGCTTTGGGATTTTTGGTGCCTTGGAAGTTTCTTTTAACACTGTTGAATTTATTTCCACCATCAAAAAATTATTTAAACATTCTAATGGTTGTATTTTTTGGAAAAAAGAATAAGATACTAGTTAAAGATAAAAGTTGAGGCCTATATATACATAACCAACCATGTTATTTTGGTTTTACGAGTCATCGAGTCTTGTTCATATATGAATTGGAGCCCCATTTGAGTTTGACTCTCATATGATTACCATTTTTTTCATTATCGTCTTTTCTTCTTTCTTCTTTCTCTTTTTTATTTTTTTTGGGAGTTTAAAATGTATTTTAATATAAATAATTTTTATGTTTATTTTGATAGATGTATTTATTTTGAAATAGGATTTTTCAAAATTTTTAATTTAATTATTTAATAATTATTTTTTATTAAGTAGATGGTAGAGCTTTAACTTCATGCTCTAGTTACTACAACCACCCTCCAAAATTCTGTGTATGCTTTGGTTTTGGAGTTTTTCCTTCTATTTACAAGAGCTTATCTTTGACCAAGTATTCATGATTTGTTCAAGACTTATTATTTTCATCTATGCTTGTCTTATTTTCACAATTATATGATCTTTTTGAGTCACAAGAAGCCTTCTGACTTGACCTTGTGGCAGTCCTGGGCTTACCCCCAGAAACTGCGCAATCATGGAAGGCAAGGTAGCCTTGATGACATAAATTGTGCAATCCTGACTGGCACCTCAGCCTTACGCTTGATAATTGCACAGTCATGGATGGAAGCCAAGCACTAAGCTCAGAAAATGTGTAATACATCCCTTGTGCTCAGAAATTGTGCAATGCACTGAATAGGGAAGTTGCCTAGTTTTCTATAATTTCCCAATCTTCCTTGGTAGTGTGCATGGAAAATTTCCCGAAAAAGAGAAAAATAACAACAACAAAAAAATCCCTAGAAAATAAAGGATTCATCATTAGTTTCCTGAAGGTGGAACAATCGCTATTTTAATTTCCACAAAGTGTCATTTTTCCTTGATTTTAGGCATGTACGTCTTAAAACCCAATCCACCCAAATCTATCTAATAGATGCCTCTAGAGCTCATTTATACATTCTATATTCGATATCTAACATCTTTAAGGGTATTAAGAAACCTTTAGTGGAGTTTGCAATGCTTTTCAGGGTTTATTTTTCTTTTGTCATCTTTTACCACTTTTTTTGTCAGTTTTGATCATTTCTCTTTTGTGATTGTTGTTTTACTTGTTTCTCTTCATGGTTGTTGTCTCTTTAACTTATATTAGCTTGTAGATTTATTTATTTTCGGTTTTGCGTTCACCTTTCATAAGTGTTGCATTATTTTTCTGTTTTTGCGCACCAACAATTGTTGTTTCAGCGACTCTCCTCACATATTTGTTTTTCCTTCCATTCATTGAGTTTTTGCACTTGATTCACATTGATATATCAATACTTAGTCAGACCCATTCTTTAAATTACATTATCTCTTAGATCTTCTTGTTTCCCACACCTTCACCAGGTAGATATGCACTTCTAGTGGCCATGCACTACCTTGCCTACATAGGAATTGTGCAAGTCTGAAACCCAAGCTGACGCTTTACCTCTGAGACTACCCAATGTGTAGTACAGGTTCGCCAAATTGCACATTGTGTAGTCCCAGGGCTAAGTCCTACCACCTTGTCCACTAAGATTGTGCAATGCATAGTCTCTCCCTATCATTGCCCAAGCTGAACTACACATTGCACAGTCTCAAGCCTCAAGTTGCATCAATAGGTGTTGAGACTACGCAATTTGAAGTTCCCTCAGCCAATATCCCTCCCTTACTCATTAGAATTGTGCAATATCTCTCGCCAATGCACTAGTTTGCTTCTTGATATTTCTTTGAAAGTCAATTTGAAAAAGATAATTTATTCTTGCCATGAGTGTCTATTCCTTCCCACAGGTACCATAGTTGTTGAGCACTTCTCTCTAATAGTCACTATTACCATGGCACCCAAGGCATCCTACTCAAAAGATACCACAAAATGTAGTACAAGGGAAATAGTTGAGAGCACGATAGTAAATGTTCCAGTATACTTAGACACTCAAGTGTGTGTGGAAAAGGAATAAGATCTTACATTGCTGAAAGTGAATGAAATTTTTTCAACAAAGAGCTTCGAAGTAAATCTAGAGGACTCACAAGTATACATTAATTTCTACAAATCAAGGCTACATAATGTTGCATGCAAATATCCAATCGTCCCATGTGAAAATGTCATCAGTTGGATTATCTCACATATTGATGTGAAGACCATGAATTTGAAGAGTACCAGCTGGCGGAATCTTGCTACTTTTCTAGCAGTGGATTACTATCATATGTACCATTTTCCTGAGCCAAAAACACTCATGGATTCATACTTTTATGCCACCAAAATCTATGTGGGCATGAAATATGTTGTTAAGAGCTGGGTGAATTCACTCGACAATTAAATATCCATGTAGCTAATGTCCTGAATCCTCCCAATGGTGGGGAAGCGATATTTTATATGTCTACATATTACATGTATGAAATTTGTGCACATAATGCATTCTCTAGTGTGAATTGGGGTTGGACACTGTGATATCCTATTGTGCACATCCACTGAAAAATTCTCTCAGATTGCAGCCATCGAGGAGTAATGGACAAGCTAACTAACCAAGTCCTCATTCCACCTTACAATATGATCTTTAAGGAAGAACCACCTTGCATGCCACATGGGGCAATGGAATAAGTAGAAAGACTGTAGATGGACTTGTCTAACCAAATATAAACTTCCTTAGGGTGTTCGGTGGTCATAAGATGATGCATATCTTACCAAGGTATGCCACCGATAAGATTTTCATGCAAGAAGTTTCATATCATCTCTCCACATGGTTGTCAACAACTTTGCACAGGAAGAAGAAAACACGCTAGCCAAATCTTCTTATGCAAATTGGATTGTACAAGATAAAGAACCTGAAAGTCATGGATACTTAAGAAAAGGTGATATAGAAGTTTTCATTCAGTACTGGAGACTCTAAGCCATACAATCCTCATGGTATTTGTAAAGATTGTTGTGCGAGAATCCACTTCCAATGTTTCAGTGCGACATTTCACTGGCAGGTGGAGGATCCATGGAAGAATCGCTCTAATACCTCCAAATCCTGCCAGCTTGTCAGTTTCGCAGGAACTTCGTAGATGACTCCATAGAAGGAAGGTACTCTAGAAGTAGTGTCAACGAAAGGGAGAAACCCCACCTAGGATTAGGGAAAGAGAAAGGTTACTTATAGTCCAGGGGGAGAACGAAGCAGTAAGATGAATGCAGATCCAACGATTATGAAAATAGATTTAACAGCCGAGGAAAATATGAAACAAATAATGCACAGATAAGAACAGAGGAAGATGCGAGAGCACAGAAGATTGGAGGAAGAAAAGTAGAAGCAATAAAAAGAAGAGAAGTAGAAGTAGGAAGAAGAAGAAAGGTGGAACACAATAGTAGAAGAAACACCATGAAAACAAGTTGAAAAGCAAGAACACAACTGGAAATCAGCAGAGGAGAAGGAAGGAAAGATGCAAGACACGAAGCTTGCTCACTAGATTGAAGAGTTGATAGAGATCGATGACACAAAGGTGGTGTTAGGGTCCTATAATTTATAATATCAAATGATGATTGAATGATTTCTTTTAGTATTTTAGTTTGTAAATAATATTGCATACTGCAAATGATTTCCAAGAAAAAAGGATAGAAAAATGAAAATAATAAATGAAAAGAAGGTATAAATAGAAAAAATAGAAAAAGAAAAAGAAATGATAAAATAAACCCACAAAAAAAGAATAAATGTGAAAATGATGCCAGTTGAAGTGCTACTGATAGTCTAATAATTTTGTAGTGAATAAGTTCATAAAATTCTGTGCAGCTTGTTTAAAATGTCACAATACTTTTGTTCTTTGTAACATACAATTTAATCACGTTCAAGAAAATTTCAATTTATGTCAAATAGATTAGAGTGAATAACTTATCCAAACAGTCTAGTCTTGGATGGATTAGATAGGTAGAATAGGGGAATAAATTAACCAACAACTTAATTTGGATTAACATAGTTGGTAGATTAGTTTAGTGATTTGAATATATATTCTTAGCCCTTTGAACATGGAAAAATAAATAGGGTTTTCACTCTCAAATGCAACCTAATTGGTTACATTAGACTAGTTTAGGAAAAATGAAACTCTTGTTATGAAAGATTTTTGTAATATGTTGCTTAGTCCAAATTTTCGAATTTATGATACAAATATGTGCACATCAAACAATGTGAGACCATCGGTGTTATATTCTATTTATATTACGTCCCCTGATCACAGCCTCTTTAACATTCAACGTCCCTTAAGAATTTTCAGACCCCTGCTCTAATTCTCTTTAACGACGATGGGCGGGGGGGGGGGGGTTCCAAAAATAAGTTTCCCCACTACTACATGTCCTCCCCTTTTGATTTCGGACCCCCCCATTAAATACCAGAAACAATGATCACCCCCCTCCGAAAGTGGTTTCCTCCATCCCATTGTTTCCCGCATTCTCGCCAACGTTCATCTGCCACGGCCCTGATTAACTGCCACTCCACTATCACCATGTATTCCCTCCTCTCGTCAATTCCTGGCGACGGCCCCACCCCGCCATCCGCCTATCCTAAGTCGCAATGTCGATGACCATTGCGCTAGTTCTGTTGCAACTCCCTCCCGTTGTATCCTTCCCATTTCCTGAGTAAATGAAACTCCCAACAACCATTTATCAAATTTTCCGACTCCAATTATGAGTATATAAAGCTCCATTTCTCCCACACCTCACGTCCCTTTCTCATTTTTCCTACTAATACATTGCTCCTACCCTCTACGTTCTTGCCTATCAACAAATCATTATAGAGATATTCCCTCCAAGCTTTTTCCTATGAAATTTATTGTAACCATCTGTAAATTCCCTTTGTCACTTTCTCTCACTTTCATTCCATTACCACTATGGCCCCAAAAAATTCCACTATGGTGAATCCTATGCTCACCTCGTCTGTGGCTTCAGACCACATCTCCCTTGATAACCAATATTACAATATTGTTGAGACATGGTGTGAATTCGATCTGTTCAAATTATGTTGTTGGTTCTATGACAGTTATCTTTACTACTATGACGAAATCAGCCTTCGGCAGTCTAGACTCCCCCTAGTATTACTATTTCCCTGAATTCTTCCTCAAGTGTCATGCCTCTTACCTTTCAAATAAGAGGGCTGTCATCTCCCCTAATGGTGAAATCCTCTATACCATCACCTCTGAAAGTATAAGCCAAATGTTGCAGGTCCCTTGCAGTGACTCCCTCACTCGCTTTTCCTTTAAATCTCTCAAAGAAATCTATCAGAAGCTTACCTTTCCCTAGAGAGCTAAAATCTTTGAGATATTCCTACCAGAAGATTCTCAACTCCACAAGAAGAATCCCCCTTATCCCTCTTCTATTTTCCCTCAAAGAACTAGACAAATTATCTCTCTCTTGTCCTACCTACATGGTTACTTTTCACATGAATGGGTAGATGAGTCTATCTTAGGCTTTATATCCACCCTTTCCACAAAAGAAGTGCTATTAGTTTCCTTTGACTTTAGTCACCTCCTTTCTGTTGTAATTCATGAACAATTCCTTCAGTTTTTAACTCAAGGAATGTTCAAATATTCTTCAATTATTATATATATGTTCATTCTATTTTAGACATACAAGTTTCCCTTTGCAGTAAAAAAGCTCGATCAACAATGAGAGCCTAATTCTGTTATTTTGTGGACCTCCATGATCATAAAACAATCATAAGAATTCAACTTTGCATAATTTATTGATTAGTTTTCATATCTAGCAACTTGTTTGCTGAGTGGCCAGTAGATTCTAAGAATCAGTGAGGATATTCAGAAAGTGTTATAGCTCAATGAATAGGTGAAGATAGGAGATTGGTACCTATACTAGTCATTTACAAAAATAAGATTTTATGGCTCCAAGCTGCCACCATATAAGATGCCCAAGTACCTTCCAATGAGGATATTTTCCTTGGAATACATCAGGAAAATAATCCACTCAGACAATATCCATTTTGTTGCAGCCAAAAATAAGTCTCAATTCAAAATCAAGACATAGATGGTACCTTTTATCTGTAACAATAGAGTAGTAGGAGAGGAAGCAAACCTCCTGTTGAAGAAAATGAGTTTCCCTCTTAGTTTTACATGGTCTTATGACCCCTTGGGAGTAATTTCTAAGATAAGAGTGGAACAAAAGGCAACTCTCTATGTGCATACCCAGAGACCATAAATAGAGAAGTATAGGAACCAAAAGAATTAGGTACAGATCACATCATAGGAGGCTAAAGAGAAAGTACTTTCTAGCACTACCTCAGAGACTCTCATACCTAGAGAAAATACCGAGAAGAGACCGACAGAGGAGGACTCGCCTTCAGGCACAAAAGTATCAACGAAAGAATTTATGATATATACAAAGAAGACTAAGGCAAGCTCTAAAATTGACTTCCCACTATTGGAGGAAACACAAAGTACCATTGTACTCTCTGGCCTTCAAACATTTAAGTTTGATAGCAGTACCATTGATTCTCCATCATCCTTGACTACTAAAGAGATTCTAGCTACAATACCTCACAGACCAAAGTCATCTACAAAACAGAGGTAACTGGATATTTTCCAGATATATAAAGAGATTAAACCGAGGAATGAATCCATTCATGACAACATCTATGATCAATTCAGGAAGTGATCTTCCTCAATCTAGCACAATCTCATCTCAACCTATGACACAGAGAAGGGAAGAATGCACATGGGATTCTTGTAGACACAGGTTCCACAACCCAAATCAGTAGCACACTCCAAGCAGACTACCTTTGAGTTTGGGGCAAAGGATGTTTAGATTAAATGGACATGCACACGAAAATAGGAGAAATGATCTACTCAACATTCACACAGAATGCCCTTAGTGCTTCCAAAATACATCTTTCATTAAACAATGTTCAATCTAAGCTTAAACTGGAGAAATTTTCCTCTCTTGCTAAAGACAAAAAAAGTAAATATTTGGAGGAAATGGTGATTAAAGCAGTTTTTGATCCTAGAAATTCAAAGGCCATGGAAGAAATTATCAAGAAGAAGAATGTTGACATAGAAGCCCTAAAGAATAAATTGAAGTTGCTTGCGACTGAAGATCCCCAAGAAAAGGAGCTAGGAGAGACAGAGTTACGGAAAGAAGAAATGCTCAATCTATTGGTGGATCAGAGTGCAAAAATCAAGGAGATGGAAGTAGAGATAGATAAAATGATCAAAGACAAGGAATAGATCTCTCAACTAACAGTGGTTCCTCTTGATGGAGTACCAATTGCATCCCTACTTCAAACAGGTATTCCTACAACATCTATAATACTACGATCATCAAGTTCTGCAGTACTCCTTCAACTGGAGATGATTCAATTAAGTTGTTCAAATCCATGGAAAACATGTCTATACAGGAAGAAAAGATAAAGAAACTAAGACACAAGGTGAAGACCTTACAGGAGCAGAAAACAAGATCTGGGAATTCCCTCCTAATAGAAGCACACAAATCTCAGGCACTTTCCTAGAGATTGCAACAGATGGAGAAGGATACTACCATGGGTAATACTTTTGCCCAAGTCAAAGAAAATATTTGGAAAAATATAAATGAATATATGATACATATTTTTCCTTAAATACAAATTATATGTGAGCAACAGAAACTGATCGAAAGGTCTAATGAAGCTATTAAACAAGTTAGAAAAAAATTGGGTGATAGACCCAATGAAGCTATTGAGGTCATCAAGTTCCTTGAATCTAAAAACAAACATGAATTAGAAGAGCTAGAGATTGAAGATAGAATAGAAATAATACCGGAAGTCAAGAAGGTATTGACTAAGAGAAATTTGGTGAGGCACCTTGATGAAAAGAGTCAGATTTTGGACACTGATTCATAGAGATTCTTGAAAACGCTGGAAGCCCTCTACGAAAAGGGACTTCCTAATTTATTGGTAATAAATGATAAGCTCAGTATGTGGTCTGGTTACAGTGAGAAAATAATGAACAACGCTAAAGGTAGTTCGAAGGTTAGAGGTGGAAGAATCATCATGACAGGAAAGGTGTTGTTGGAAGCGTTATCATATGACTTGAACATTCAGTATGAAATGAAACACATATTCATTTCCAAAATAACATTTGCGAAATACACTGAGGTCAATGAAGTTTACAAAAAGTTTCTGAAGACAACTATCGTAAGTGAACAACATTGGGATACATTATGTGAATTACTATTGTAAGCAGTGGATTTGGTCGTGCAGCTCAACATCAACAACATAGAAGAATTCGAAGGGCAAGACAGTCGACGATTCAAGTAATTTAGTGCCAGCACTACAAATAGTTTGAATTTGCTAAATACTTGTAATAAGTTAGATAGATTCAGTTTAGGAATTCCTAAATACATCCTAGTCAATTTTGACACGTTTTTTTGTAAATATCCTATAAATACTTCTCTTTTAGAAGTATCAAGGGTTGATTACTGCATGGATTTTTGCATTCTAGAATGCTATTGTACTATTTTATATTTGATGGGTTGATCAGTAATAAAGAGGATATTCTTCACAGAATTCATGTGTTAGATTACATGATGATGTACTTCTTACACTATTAATGCTTTATAGAAAATTGACAAACACAATTTGTTGAAAAATACACTCTACTTCTGGCTGAAAATAATTTCTATGTTTTTTCATGATTTCATGTTAACGAATTCTTAATTTTTATTTAACTTCTATTGAACTTATATCTTTTATTCCATTCCATTTAACTTAAATATAAACAATCTAGTTAGTTTAGCTACCTTTCCCTGCGATACTCCTTTCTAAAAGCTAAAACAAACCACCTTTTAAGTTGTAGACTCCATAGCCTAATGGAAGGTTCAGATGCTTAATCAACCAATAAATTTAAAACCAAACTTCAAACACTCATAACTAGCCTAATATATCAATATAAACGAAGTTAAATCTTACAGAGGGAGCCCTCTCTGAAGATGGCAGGGCTAGATCCTAGCTTCCAAAGTAAGTTTTTGGTTGCCTTTGTTATTTTCTTCTGCATGAAGAAAAATCACACACATAAAACAAAATCAATAAAATAAACACTCATAAATATAGAAACCAGGCATGGCAGAAAAGGAAAAGAGTCATCATGTGGTCTCTCATGCTCATGTAATTCTCTCTTATTCAAATAATTTAATAATACATTTAAATACATGAGTAAGTGGTCTTAATATAGTGCGTCTATCTTAGACTCACCTGGTTCAGACAATTTCTCAACTTACACACTATTTTAGGAGAGCTAGTTGGAGAGAATCTCTCATCCAACAATAGACTCCTTAGTTTGAGGAATTCTCATGATTTTATTTATTTAATTTAGTAGTTGGATTTATTATTGATTTTTAAGAGAGTGAGGCTAACATTCCCCCCGTCAATGATAAACCCAAAATGAACAAGGAACCATCTTCCAATTTCTCAAGTTGATCCTAAAAAAAGACATTTGCCTGAAAAACCGCCAAAGCTGGATGCTGAAAAAAACTCAAATCTGAAGAGAACATGAATCAGCTACATCTCTGATTCATCTTTGAATGTCGCTTGACAACTCCATCATGTGCCAAGCTACAAAAGGATCCAATTGTACTTTTCTTGAAAACAACATCCTATGTCCACTGACAAAATATGATGAATGCCTACTGGTGTATTTTCTAATGATGATCACCCACTCGCTGATGAAGATGCCCATTGGCTGCTTCGCTGATGTTGTCAAGACTTTTAGTCTGATAACCACTTGTCAATTTCATTGACATTTTCCGGCCTTTGTCAACTGAAAGGAGAGACAGTCATCGGCATTTGATATCTGAACTCGCCCTCTATAGGTGTAGGAGTGTCTCACTGTTGTACTCCCCCGTTCAACTGCATGATAGTACCATATTCATTTGACTATTGGCTACAATATGTGTGAGTGAGTCTGATTGTAAAACTCATACAATCTTCTGACTGTGGATGACCATTCCCAGGTATCAATCCATGAATAATCAATCTTTAATCCGACAAGTTGGTCTCGTTGGTAGCATTTCTCTGATGAATGATTCTGTTTGCCACAATGGTGACAAGGATGGAGATCAAAACACTGATCTTCAGATGGTCGATTCTTTGAGATTGAGAACATGTAGGTTTGTTTGCAACCTGAGTTTGTGTGCATTGATATCAGTCTACAAGTTGTTGAGAACTTGTTGAGGTGGTTTTTCAAGTAATATGGCATTGGTGAAATGAATGGCCTTTGATTAATCAGGGGTATGTAAGTTGTCGTCATCTTCGACATATCCTAAGTTGTGTCGATTTCGATTACTTTGAATTTCTTCCCATGGCTTGATGATGGGTTTGGAAGAAAGCTGAACTGGAACAACTTCAACACTTGAAGCTGGTTGGATGAATGCAGTCGAATGATCAGCTGTCTCTGGATTGCTTAGAGACTTGGAAGAAACACACTTCTCTTGCAACTTGTTTCTCTGCAGTTGTGACTCCAGTTGAAGGACCTCAATTGTTTCATGTGCATGTCGAATATGCACTTGAATGTTAGTAAGAGTTGCTTTGCTGATTTGCACCATGTCTTTAGTTAATGATAAAATCAAATTGGTAAGAATTTGGGACAACTGAATGTGTGTCATCATACTTCCTTTCTTACTTTGAAGTCAAGCTCGCTTGTCGTAGAAGTCATGCTTGAAGAAGTTTCTCAGTTGAGTCGATCACTGAAATGACACGCTCGCTTGTAGTGGTTGTTGATCACTGATGCTTTTAAACACTTGCTTGAACTGTTGATTGTACGCTCGCTTGATGACGTTCACTTTGTGATGAGCCCCAAAAATGGATAACTATATGGGCTCATTCAGCCTCCTAATTCGACTTAATCCACCATTCTCATTAGCTTATTGCATGTTTTTATTATATTTATGCTAATAGAGTGAATTGGGTTAGTCATTATGCCAACAAGTCTAATGTGTGCTTTATGCAGTCTTTTTGGTCAAT
>APFE030521699.1:50590-85900 GCA_000404065.3 Pinus taeda | reverse complement strand
GTGATTGCTGCTTTTCTTCTATTTTCTACTACAACCTTCTGCTAAGTAGTTTATTTCATTTCCATTCTACAATTTCATTTCCGCAAAAGTAGAGTAGACATTTCTTGGTTTCATAGATTAGCATTTCAATTCCACAATTTCAATTCTGCAACTGTAGATTAGCATTTGAATTCTGCAAGCATAGATTAGCATTTCAATTCTACAATTTCAATTCTGCAAGCGTAGCTTAGCATTTCATTCTTGCAATTTCATTTGAGCAAAATAGATTAGTCCTTTCTTGCTTTCATCTCAATTTCGCATTTTCATTTTACCAAGATAGTTAGCTGCAGTTCAATCTATTTCAGTTTTGTAGGTACGAGCAGAAAAAAAAAAGCAAAAATCAACCAAAAATATTTCCTCTCATGCCTTGTAAGAGTAGAGATAATTCAGAAAAATGATTGCACAACACCCCCACTGCTTCACACAACCAACTTTCTCTCTCCTTCGATGGTTGTGATTAAAGAACCCTTAAGTGGACAACAAGACATATTTAAAGAACCTCAAGGGAGGAAGAAGAAGAAAACATTCCTCAGGAGCAAATGGCTACAAACATAAATGTTGAGAGCAGTACCTTATCCAAAAATGAATTTGCAAATCAGATGGAAGATTTCAAGAGCGATATGAGGCAGTTTCTTTCCATGCAACCGGATACCTTACAGATCCAAATGAAGCAAGAGGAAGCCAAGAGGGCTTTGGTCATCTTTTGTCCCAGGTGCACTAGAAAGCATCCTAGGAATGAATGTCCAATGCACTCCCTAGAAGTGTGTTTCCTCTGTGAAGAATACCATCCTACGAATCAGTGCCCTTCCTTGCCTGGAATTAAAGCTGCATATTAGAGAGCCAAGGGAGCCACTGAATCACTCTATTACATGAGCCAAAGGAGGCCACATGGACCCAGACCTTACTAGCAAGAACTGCAAGGGACATCCAAGACCTATTATGATCCCTATCAGGCCACTTCCATGCCTTCTTGGGGTCCCCCTTCTCATTCTTCCTAGTCCACACCTTCTCCTTGGTCATTCACATCTCCATATTATGCCCAACTAGCTGCTCATCCATTTCACCCTTGCGCTCAGCCACAGCCTCAGTGGAATGCACCTCATCAAGGGTGGTGGCCCCAGTACAACACTCCTCCCGCTCCTTCTCCTCCACCACCTGCTCAACCGCAACCATCGCCTCCTACTCCACCACCTTCTCAACCGCAACCATCGCCTCCTACTCCACCAAGGCAACCCCAAATGTCTACCCAACCACAACCCCATCTACGTCCATCTCAAATATACACCCCCACTCAACTACCCATACAACCACTTCCAACCCCGCACATTGGAATAGCTCAACCCAATTGCAAAGATGAGGCACAACATTTCGAAATGACTCCTCTTGAGCTCAATGATCTTCACCATAGCTCAGGAAGAGTATTGCAAAAAAGAGATTATCTTCAAAGTATTGAAGGACCACATCCAGCAAAAGAAGGTTCAAAAGAGGAGATCAAAGAACCATGGGCTGCAATTGATGAAGAGAAGACATCAGAATCAGAGATTGAGAGAACTCCCTCATGGTTACCATCAAATCCTCTTTGTATTCAAGAGAGAACTCAGCAAAAAGAGGAAGATGTGAGGGTCATGATAAAAGAAGATATGGAGAATGATCCAGATCAGCAAAAGGACCAAGGATATCAGAGCTATATTGAAATATGGTTTCAGACGGTCACTAAATTGCAGCAGTACTATCCTCTACAGCTATGTTTGATCCCTTCAAAGTCAAATCATTTGGTCTCTGAAATCCAGATAGCTGTCAAAGCATGCATTTGAAGCCTCCAAATCATTTTGTCTCTAATCTCGATGTGCACATGGCTCCATTGGAAGTATTCTTATACTTGAAAATGATTTTGTTTTTCAGGTAGGGTAGGGTAAAAAAAAAAAATAGAAAAAAATGAAAATGAGAAGAAAATAAAAATCTAAGGCGAAAACCTCCCCGAAGGCACCTTAGATTGGCTCATTGATTGAAAACTTCCATGCGGCGGTCAATGGGTCGGAAAAAAAAGAAAAAAAAAGAGAAAAAAAGATAAAAAGAAAAAGAGAATAAGATCCCTGGGTGAAAAACTCCCTTGGAGGCGCCTCGGGAAGGCAATTAGGGTGAAAATCTCCATGAGGTGCCCTAGTTGCTTTCAAAAAAAAAAGAAAAAAAAAAAGAGAAAAAAAGGAAATAGGCCTAATCTCTGTAAAATAATTGTAGGTTGCAGTGAATACTTTGTAGGAAAAGAGGGGTGCGCAAAACGAGGATAGGATTCCGTACTAGGCTCCAGGACATCCCTTCTGATACTCTCTCCATGGCCACTTACCTCTCCTAGGATTTGGTCACATTTAGGTCAAGATTGGGCTTTCTACAGGAAGTTCTCGGCTTTCTATCGGAAGTTCCAGGCTTTTGTACAGGAAGTTCCAGGCGTTTCTACAAGAAGTTCTGAATTTCTACAGGAAACATCTTGTAGAACCATCGGACGAGCCAAATTCGATTTTGGAGGGGAATATGAAGGTTGGAATCTGTTGGCTAGGCTTGCAAGCATTCATGTTTCCATCCCTCACCCTTCTCCATCATTTTTTCCATCTCATTGTGCTTCTTTCCTAAAAACTGCGCGATCTACAGGAAGTTCCTATAGAAATTACAGGATTTCTACAAGAAGCTAGAAATGGATTTCAAAAAGACAGTTTGGCAAACATGGAAACTTCATCAAGGGTTCATAAGTCCTCCTAACATCTTAAAACTCCTCTTCCATCATTTCCATGCTTGCATTACAGCACAATCTTATTTTTTCTTACCATGGAAAAAAACTGCAGAATGCTTGGAATAAAAATAAAAAAACATAGTGCTGAAATTTGTTTTTGCCCTAACTTGAAAACCGTGCATCCATTTACAAAACCATTTTACAAGGAGTTGTATAGGGATGATGGAAACATGCTTGGGCAATTTCAGCCAATTCTAGTGCATGGTTTCCAAGAAATCAGCCTCCATCACCTTCAGCCATTTTTTGCATTTTCTCCATATATGTGCATCTGTTTCAAAACTTATTTCATGGGGAGATGCATAATGGTGATAGTAACCTACCCCAGTAGTTTCATCCGATTCCAATGTACAGTTTCTCAGAAATTGACCTCTGTAATCTTCAGCCATTTTCCATTTTTCGTGAAATTTGTGCATCCATTGATCGCAATTTTGCTATGGGAGGTGCATAATGATGAGAGGAACATGCTCAGAAAGTTTCAGATCGATCTGGTCTATCATTTGGAAGCAATGGAGAAAACAAGTTTATGTCTTGTGAAAATTCAACATTAGCAGCTTGAGGGTGCAGATATGAACGTGGAAACAAATTCTTGTAGCGTATATCTGGTCAAAGGACATCTGAACAAGAAAAATAGCCATGAATCAACAACCAAGCCAGCATGAAACCATAGAAACAAATGCATGGAGCAGAAGGAAAGGTCACATCACCTCACAACAACCACATTCAACTTCCAGGTACGTGACTAAACTCGTTCCTCTGAATGCATGAACGTAATTTGAAAATTGTGTGAGCAATGAGATGGTTGTGGTTAAAAAAATCGGTGGCCAGCTAACTTGCCACCCTCATCTAGTTTAAACAGCGCTCGGTGGATGAATACGACACTTGTGCTCAGCGATCTCAGCAGGAAATCTGGAAATAGGTAGTGTTGACCGTTTAAGCTTTAGAGTGATTGATGGACATGATTATAGGTAGAGAACAAATAGTTAAACATTGCAGTGGGGACCAATAGTCTACATGGGGCCAAGGTGCAGTGGCCAGCTCACCCTCCATCAACGGAAATCTCCATAAAACAACTAATCAAACTCTCACCTCTGTTGTTTATAGTTTATCATCGTCCTTGCAGCTGCAACAAGCTCCATACTAGCTCCATAGCATCAAACCAAGCTTTCTCGGCCATTTTTTTAAACCCTCATGCTTATTGGCATTATACAGGAAGAAGTTCTGCAGGAAGTACAACACAGCTTTCAGAAGTAGGGAAGCCTGACTTTTCTTCATCGAATTTGGAGTTCTGAGAGAAGTAGGCTCGAAAACACTCTTCCATGCATGGTATGTTTTGAAAAGGTGGTGAATTGAACTATCTTGAATTGGAGAGTCAAACATAAGTCTACCTGTAAGTTGGAAACAATAGTTTGCCCATGTGTTGCACGAAATTTCTCAGTTTTTCTGCATCAAAATTCTTCTCCACATTTCCGGTTTCTAAAATTATCTTAGAAGGAAGGCATTTATAGTTGTGAGAGCCAGCCTGTGGGTGAAAATTTTAAAATTTGTAGATCTGAATGTGTCCTGAGAAGGAAACTTGGTCTCTGTCCTTTGCCTGTAGAAGCAAAACTCTTCGTTTCATAACCAGATAGTTGAGAATTTTTAATGTCCCTGAGATCTCTTTCTACCAAAAAAGAACAAACTTGGACATGGACTTTTGTAGGTATTAAGAAGGTTTTCTAGAAAAAGAGAACAGAAGAACAAACTTGGTCAGGGTCTTTTGCAGGTATGAACATAATTGTTAAAATAGAGTAAGGTGTCATATCAGAATTTGATGCAGGTGATCCAGGATTGTAAAGGGATGGCAATCTTAAAGTTGGTGGGGGACTTGGAGAATGGAATTAGAGTCTCACATCAAAGGAGAGACATGAAGGTTTTGTCACAGATCCAAGCTAGTTTGGAATTGTCCAAATCGAGAACAGGGAAACAATACTTTGATAATGCTTCTAAAAGTGATCAGGCTGGGAATGCAAAATTTGTTTACTGTGACGGATCAGGCTTGGTAGCTAACAACTGGCTACAGCTAGAAGGATTAATTGAAGGTGCCCAAATTTGTACAAATGAAGGATTAGGAAACATTGGTGCGATTTAAAATTGACCATAAGACTAATGAGATGAAGTAAGTGTAAGGTGGAAATGAGTCCTAGGATTGGACCATTCAAGTAATGTAATTAACTGGCCAAGAACAATAATTTTGTGTCTTGCCATAGTACAGTTATACAATGAACAAGTGGGATCTTTTACGTGATCAAGAGAAATACAAGGAGCCAAATAAAAGTGAGAGGGGGAGGACAAGGTTGGATACTCAAAGAATTAATGCTGATGAGTTAGTGGTGGTGCTGAAGAAAAACAAAGGATAGCAAGGAAGAAGAACACATTGAAAAAGATGATAAAACTAATGATGTAGAAACACAAGACATCCAGGCAAGGCAACAACAAAGAGGAAAAGGAACAAAGGCCAAATTGCTGAAGCCTAATACTGTGGGAGGAACAATGGCACAAACACCGTGGAAAAAGGATTGCAGAATAGAGCAGAGAGGACTGAAAAATTCCAAAAAAAGGAGGGCACAACCAAGGCAACCAAACAAGAATTAAAAGGAAAGTCACATCCAGCCAAACAGGCCAAAACAATTTCTACAGGAAGTCCGAAAACAGTTTCTACAGGAAGTCCGAAAACAGTTTCTACAGGAAGCCTAAAATAGTGGACAAAGGACTTTCTACAAGAAGTATGGAAACAGAGCAACAAAAGGAGAAATCACCTGATATTTTGGCCAGGGATGCAGCAGTTGTGCTGGTTACCTTAAGCATATCTCCAAAGAAAAAAGGGAAGCGAAAAAGGGAGCATTCCATGTACTTTAAGGCAAGAAGGAGCATGCAGAGAAAAGCTGGTAGACCCCAGCCACAGTCAAAGAAGCCAATTATAATTGAGGACACCACAGCTAAAAAAAAGGAAGAGTCTCCTTCAAAGAGATCCATCATCTATGAATGAGGAATCCAAAAGCCTTCACCTAGAGAGAGAAAATTAAGATGATGGACTCAAAGACAGTTCTACAAGAAGCTGAGACAGTTCTACAGGAAGCTGAGAATTCTCTACAGGAAACTCAGACTAAGCTAAGAGAGACTGAGGAATTGGAGGAAAAGGCAGCTAAACAATCACATGAAGAAAGAAATACAAGGAAACATCTGATGAACAACAAAGAGAGGACAAGTTGCAGGCTGAGGTTGAGGCGCTAACAAAACTGCTACAAGAAAAGGAGCACGGGCAGTGGGAAGAAGTAGGGAGAAAAGCATGGTTTCATGACTGAGAAGAGGACATCACTTCAGAAGCTTGGCATGACAGAGAGGCCACCAGGGCCACCAAAGATGAAGAGATGGATTAGTTGCTCAGAGGATGAGCAACACTTTCAGTAGGGGGTAATGATGAGCCCCAAAAAATGGATAATTATATGGGCTGATTTAGCCTCCTAATTCAACTTAACGCACCATTCTCATTAGTTTATTGCATTTTTTTTTATTAAATTTATGCTAATAGAGTGAATTGGGTTAGTCATTATGCCAACAAGTCTAATGTGTGGTTTATGCAGTCTTTTTAGTCAATTTGGAGACAAAATCAAAGGTCTAAATGAGCACTTGGCAGCCAAATTCGTGGAGAGGATTTTTAGGAAGGTGTCCCCTTCATTTATGGGTCCCTACCTCGAATTCTCCACCATCAACTCAGATTTCAAGGGCCACCAATTCGATTATCACAAGGGCAGCCAAGTAAGTCAAGTAGGATTGATGTTAACTGCAAGTTTTGGGCAGCCGAGTCCCTAAAGTTTAGGAGGACTGTTGGAGTCCTCAATTTGTATAAATAAGAAGGCTTAGGGCCTCATTTTGGTTATTCATTTTGCTGGCAGAACTTAGCTAGTTTGTAGTTCGATTCTAGTCATTTTTTAGGCAGTAAGTTAGCTTTGCATTTCAACACATTTTCGAGCTTTGTCTTGTAGACAGTTTTTGGTGTAACTATTATTTTTTCCTCAATAAAGATGAATCCAGCTTTGCGCCAGCTCTGATATTCCTTAGGAGGCTGTAGCTCTTAGGGTTGGACCCATCTCAAGTGCCCAGTACCTCCTTTGTTTACCTTTATGTGTTTTTGCTGCATTCTTAGAATAAAATTTGTGATTTAGATTTGAATCTTGTTTTGTTATTTAGGTTGCTATTGATGATTAAAAAAATGATTTTTATGTTCACATTTATTTGATAGGTTAATAACAGAGAAGATATTCAAAAAAAGGCCATCAAGCACCTCTGATCTCACCTCTCCCTCAATGGAATTGTGAGCTGGGACAAAGGTGACCTTGCTGCCACAAAAAACATTATTTTTGCTTCACCATGCAATTATTAGTGTTATATTTTCATTTGCCGAAGTTGATATCAGTTATGGTTGCATGCTTAGGTTCATGATTGCTTAGTTGCATAGTTAATTCACATGATTTTGTTGCAAATAGATTTCTATTCCATTTCTTTGCTGTTATCTAGGTCAGAATAGGCTATGTAGCTAGGTCTTTAATTTTCCAATTCCTTGTTCATGTCGTTAGAAAAATAACTTGCAGAGAACCTGTAATACCTCTCCATCCACCTGTGCTCCATAAATCCCATCTACTCCATCCTTCAACCTGGATTCTTTTCTCACATTTTCCATTTGCTCACTTTGCCCTAATTCCCATATTTTTGTGCAACATTGCTCCACTCCGCCTTGAGCAAATCCAACTATCGTCGTCACTCTTCAGCTCCATTCCCCAAGCAGGACCTCCTCACACCATTAACACACCTCCATACCCACTCCTTCATCTTTCTCCCTCCATGCATCCTCCAAAATCCCTTTTCTGAACATCCTGTAGAAAATTACAGACATCCTGTAGAAATTCCAGAACATCTTGTAGAACCCCTGCAGAATTCCTGTAGAAGCTCACGAAAGAAGTTTCTTGATAGCCAAACTCTGTGAAACTCTCTGGAAGGGTGCTAGGGATGCCTTAGGCGCTCTCTGAACCTTCCCACCCTCCTGCAAGAATTTTCTCTCACCGATCGACCTCTGCACAGTCAAAAATAGTGAAAGCACATGCATGATAATTCTGACAACTTATTCAAAAATAAAAAAAGATGTTTTCTTCAGATAGTGATAACTTAGACACATGCATTTGACCTTCCTAGAAGTCACTGGCATCTCTTTCAGTAGCTTGCATCCTCTTTTTCTCATCAGTAGGGCTAGCTGGTAAAGTTAGGGTTTGCATTTCCTTTCAGCTTTTCAGTTTCTTTCTGCAAGTAAATTAGCTTCCTTTGAGTTGTCTTTCATGCATCAGTAAAAAAGCTTCTTCTCAGAGCTCATAGAAGTTGGCTTAAGCCCCTAGTGGACTTGTGCCAGCCGACCAAGTGACAGCTGTGGAAAGAGCTAGTACTTGTGCATACAACATCGTCACTTCCAAGTTTTTTCGAACTACTGGGTTGATAAAATTAAAGAAGGGAGTCTTAGGAGTTGCAACATTATTGCTGCAATACTAGGGCCCACCACTTTGCTTGAATGAAACATTATGAATGCTTTAATGAACTTTAGATAGGCTCGCTTGTTGTGCGATGAACTATTGTACTTGATTTGTATACTTGACACACTTGCTTGATCTTAGATTGTTTGAACTCACGCTTGCTTGCTTTTACGCTCTCTTGATGTTGAGAGTTTTGCACTTAGTTATAAGAAGAGCTTCTGCGTAAATCACGTAAAAATATCTTTGTCGACGCGTTTCGAACCAACTAGTGTGGTTCATCGTCAGGACAAGTTGAAGAAACAGATCTGGCCAAGCAAGTTAAATAGACTGTGCAGAGACTCTAATAGCTATAAAACGACTATTTTTGACCCTAGGACCCAGCCCAACTATATTAATAAAAGAAGTTTTGCACTTGCTTGAACTTACACTCTTGATTGATCAAAAGAAGGGTGTCGAGTACTATAAAAAATGCACCCAAGAGAAATGCTTACAGTGATTTGAATGAATCAGTTAAAAACAATGGATTCACTGGGTTTAATTGATTCCCTATCAATTCAAAGCGTAGGTGTCAGTTTCAACCGAGAATGCACCCTTACAATTCAACTCAATTTGTGTTTGATTAAAAACCAACTTACAAATTATGATTTGCAAGTTACAGTTTGCTATTTTATTAAAAAAATGGTGCAGTGAAATTGCCAAAAAAATCGTTTTTGAATGGATGCAAAAATTGTTGATGGAGATGACAGCTTGATTAGATGCTGATGTAGAAATGTCATCTTGGCTTGAAATTCTTGATTTCTGTAGCATCCTTAACTTGATGGCATGAATTAGCTATTGTGGAATGTTTTTGTAGAATATTACTTTTATCATGTCGATGATGTGACACTTTGTGTTTATGAACTTAAGTGATTACAAGAGTGTTGATTTCAAGAGCTTGATCGAGCATGATTATACTTAAGCGTTTCTTGTGCCCATTTAGTTTATGTAAACAAATGACAAAGAAAGCATTTAATGAACGTGACACGAACCATGCAAACACATTCACGACACAGAGTGTACCAATGATCCCCTTATTCAATTTCAGGTGGATCTAGGATACAATCAGCACAAAAAGAGATGCTTTTATTAACCTTCAAGATACATCATCATGACAATGTCTTCAGTGAGACATCTCAAGCACAGAATGAGAACTCGTTGGCGTCAAATTGTCTTCAAAAACTGACTCTAAAACAATGATAATGCCAAGCTCTAACGTCAAAGTTAACTTTAATATCTTTTTTACCTCTCTTTCACATCAACCCTCACTTTTCTCACTTGTTATTGTGACTTCTCCATTACAAATTAACTTGAAGCTACCTCAAAGTAAAATACTACTTTTAGATTTCAAAAATAAGCTTCCCTTAAGAAAAAAAATCACTCCATATTACCATTCACTCCTTTTTTAAAGTTCCACTAAAATAAAGTCACTTTAAAAAAAATTCAATGAAATCACTTATAAAAAGTGAAGATTTCAAGCTTTAAACTTTAAGCATATAAAAAACATGCATGATACTTCGTTGCAGAAATTAGGTGCCATCATTTTTGAGAGAGACATGCATCCACTTTAAAACATATTCCACGTGGGTACTCAAGGCTCTACAAGCATGAAGCTCATCAATGTTTTGATGAAGCTTAATAATGAGACAGTCTCCACTGATAAAATACATCATCAATTCTACAAATCATTGACGGGTGTCATCAATTTTATTTTGATGACCATCACATTGGTTCCCCATCACAATTGATGATGAGTTAACATCCTGTGTGAGATCCTTTTGGTTTAAAATGGTATATGCACAACCATACAAGAATTAAATGGCTACAATTTGGTCCAATAATAATGAGACAGAGCCACATGTGGAGGATGCGATCTATCAACTATTGATCGAATCAAATCAAACGACTGAGATTGCTCATATGATAATAGTTGGAGCTGATTTCATGTTGGTTCCTAGCAAATTTGAGCCTTGCGGTCTCGTCCAGTTACATGCCATGTGCTATGGTATGGTACCTATAATTGCATCTATAGGTGGATTAGTGGATACAGTGCAAGAGGGAATAACAGGGTTCCAGATGGGTGATTTTCATGTTGATTGTGAAGAAGTAGATCCTGATGATGTCGCTGCTATTGCGAAAACCGTGAAAAGAGCTCTAAAAATGTATGGGACACCTGCTTTCACAACTATGGTGCAGAACTGCATGGGCCAAGATTTTTCATGGAAGGGTCTGTTGTGGCAGTGCGAGGAAGTTTTGCTGAGTCTACAAGTTGCAGGGAGTGAACTTGGCGAAGAGGGAGATGAAATTGCTCCTTTGGCAAAATAAATGCACCCTTTCTTCGACCCCAAATCACAGCACCTCTCAAGCAGCAAAACAGAAAGCGAAAGCCAAAAACACACAAAATGCAATTCAATGAAGGAAATCTCAACAGAGCTGGCAACATCATTGTCATCTTATCCCACATGCATTGGTGAAAATGTGATGATTGTGGTCATTCACCAGTACACAGATATGAAGGCCGTCAGGCTCTGATTCAGCTCTGATACCACATGAAGAAAACTCACACACATAAAATAAGCTCAATAAAATAAACACTCATAAATATAGAAACCAGACATGGCGAAAAAGGAAAAGATCCATCATGTGGTCTCTCATGCTCATGTAATTCTCTCTTATTCAAATAATTTAATAATACATTTAAATACATGAGTAAGTGGTCTTAAGATAGTGTGTATATCTTAGACTCACTTGGTTGAGACAAATTCTCAACTTACACACTAATTTAGGAGAGCTAGTTGGAGAGAATCTTTCATCCAAAACCAGACTACTTAGTTTGAGGAATTCTCATGATTTTATTTATTTAATTTAATAATTGGATTTATTATTGATTTTTAAGAGAGTGAGGCTAACACTACAATCTCAAAAAATTACAGTGCTAACATACTGGCGACCATACTGGGGAGCTTAAAATAATCCTTCATTTCATTTTCATAAGGTTAATTTCCTTAGTTCCTAAAACTTTATTTTAGGAAGAACAAAGATTCAAATTGAAGCAATAAAGGATTAGAGGTTGATCCTCACTTTTAATATCTGGCTTTGAAAATAATTTATATTAGATCTAATCTTGATCTAGAACCACCTAAAATTTTAGATGATCCTGAAAAAATTCTAAGAAAAAGAAGTCTAGTTGAAAGCCAGGGAAGAAATATCCCCCTTTCTAGAGAAAATTTCCTTCCTGAAAACCTCGATACCATACAAGATATTCAGTTTGATTTATTGTTCAAATACATTCTTTTTAGGACCAAATCTAAAAGTTTTGTGGATTAAACAGTAGTTGCTGAATCTATTCTTCAGCCTTATAAACCTGTAAAAACATCTCTTGAACCTGATTTGGATCAGAAATCTCTACAGGATTTTGACAAATTGCAGGATCGTGTATCAACACTTGATCAAGCTGTGCATCAACCTTACATTCAATGATCTTTTGAATTTCTGCTCTTACTATTGTAGAATCATCTTACTCTTCCCAATCATTTCATCCAACATCATTTGGCCCTACCTCTTCCATAATTTCTACTACTCTTATAATAGTATTACAAACAGTCATCCATCCTATTCCCACAAATCATATATTGGCACCCCCCTTAAGACTACACATTGTTCCACCCATCATGGCTTCTTGTTATGCTCCCCTAGTTTTGCCTGCCTAGTTGCATGATATGCCCCAACACTATCAAACCAAGATTCCCTAATTCGATGGCATTGGTGCTATAAATGTACAAAAACACATAGATAAAATGAACAACTTCTTTGATCTTCATGAAGTAGATGAGAATGATGTAAAACTAAGGGCTTTTTCTGAGAGCTTATGTGTAGCGATAATAAAATGGTTCAAAAACATAGTATCATGTAGTATAGCTGACCTTGTTATTTTTCACCAATCTTTCCTAAATAGGTGGGAAACTAAAAAGAGTCATCCACAAATCCTTAATGAATACAAGAACCTTAAGAGGGGATCTAATGAAACTATAGAAGTGTATTGTGACAAGTTTAATAAGGTTTACAATGCAATTATGGCTGCCCTTAAACCCCCCTGGCTTGGCCCTGATACATTTCCCAGAAGGATTTGATGTTGATATGGCTTATTAACTAAGAGAAAGATATCCCATGACCTTAGAGGAAATGCAAGAAAATTCTCTCAAAGTTGAGGCTAATTTATTAGCCAAAAAAGATAAATTAAAATTTGAAAAAAGAGTGATAATAAAAGAGGAACCTTCATCTTCTTCTACCATTAATTATAAAATAGATAGTCTACTTAGAACTGCTGAAAAAATGATGGATAGAATAAGTATATCTGATAGGTCTTCTCGTAGAGAAAAAAAAACTGGTCAAATCAGAAATCCAAACTTTAGGAGAAACCAACCCCATATTAAACAAAGGGACCCAAAATGTCAAGACCAATAGGTAAGACCTCCATGCCAATAAAACTATACAGATGACGAGGCAAAGATAGCATATGACATAGATGATACTCAAATAGATTTAATGGGAGTTAATGATAATGAGTCAACTATTCTTACTCAATAAGAAAAAGACATTTTCTGTTATCCCGGGATGAAATAGAACATGAAGAATCAGAAGAGTATAAAAGGGGTTTTCAAAATGAAATTATGGAATTTCATAAGCAATAAAATATGAGGAGTAGGAAAACACCAAATACTCCAACTAAAAATCCAGTTATACACCTGCCAAGAAGAACATTAAAATTCTTGCGAGAAAGAATATTTATGTTTCAATTTAGAAAAGACATGATACTGCATCCAAAACAATTCAAACTAATGATCTCTCCACTAGCCAACCAAGAGACATATCACAAAAATAGTTGGCTGATAAACAAGAGGTTGCCAATTTAAACAAAATTTAGACATCATTTAGTATAAAACATGAATTGGAAAAGCTGAAAATACCCAACCCCCTTACAGAAATGATGAACAAAATTACATATAGATCCCAGGTAATGAAAGCTTTAAGCATAGGAGAAAACACTGATACAGTCAATGTATCAAATGATCAACCTGAAATATTGTTTGTCCTGGAAGTTGATGGTAAGCTTGAAGATGGAGATGCTCTTCCATTTTACATTAGCTTAACCATTCATGGTAAAATATTACACAACGTTATGCTCGACTCAAGGGCCTCTCATAATGTCACGCTTAAAGTAATCATGGAAAAATTGGGATTAGATATTACCAGAAGATATAAATACCTTTATTTGTTTGATTCCAGTCAAGTAAAGTTACTTGGACTTATTAAGGATTTATGTGTAAACTTAGTCCAAATACCCACCAAAAGTGCGGTAATGGACATTGTTGTTGTTGACATACCTCCTAAATATGGCATGCTACTTTCTCGTTCATGGGGAGCTAAACTACATGGAACCCTCCAAATGGATATGACCTATGCTGAAATTCCATTCTTTCGTCAAAATAGGAGATTATATAGGAAAACAATCATGAAATTCATGATCACAACTCAAGAGCAACCTAATAATTATCTCTTATATTATGTTCATTCAGACATTGACTCATTTATTTTATATAATGATGCAAATGTATATGAACAAGTTCCTGATCAAAACACTGCGTTATGTCACACTACTTAATGTCAAACATGAGTCAATGAACATGATAAATCATATGAAACTTTATGGAATTTGAGTTTTTATCGACCTGTTAGCAAAGAACAGTTACGAGCTAGTGCATGGATTTCCAATTCAAGAACTCATCACTCAGAGGGTCATTCCTATAAATTGAATTTCCAATGTTCTAATGACTTAGGAGAGTATGAAGCCTTAATCTTAGGGTTACATCTTTCAAATAAGCTGGGTGCTAAACGAATTTCCATTCATGGAGATTCTGAATTGGTAATTAAACAAATTAAAGGAGAATATTCTGCAAAATGTTCAAGGATGAGAGCTTATAGGAATGTTGTGTTGGATATTTTGGATTATTTTATTGAATATAGTTTGTCTGTGGTTTTGAGAGATCAAAAGATTCTACCTGACGGTCTTGCTACTTTCGCAAGTACTTTTAAATTACCATTTCTTCCTACTCTTCAATATATTGTCGAAGTGAAAAACAGACCTAATGTACCTAATAACATTAGATACTGGCATGTTTTTGGAAATGATGCCCAGATTGAGAATTTTTTGCAATCTAAGGATAAATTTGAAGATGGTTATATAGATTCTGAAATTCATTTTGAAGATGTTGTACATAATAGTGTGAATAAATTAGAATTGAATGAAATAGATGAAGAGAAACAAGAAACATAAATTTTACAGTTGAATGACAATATCTTGCCTACAGGACTAATTCCATTAGAAGACTTGTTTGATTTCAATGATGTAGCTAAGAAACCCAAAATTGAACCCAATGGAGCTGGAGTTAAGGAACATAATATTGGAACTAAACAAGAACCTAAGATAATCAAACTACCCAAATCCTTACCCCCAACAAAAAAACTAAACTACATTGATTTGTTCAAAGAATAGATTGATGTTTTCGCCTGAACTTATGAGGATATAAAATCCTATGGCACCCGCATTCTACAACATAAAATTCCCTTAAAAGAAGATCATAAACCTTTTAGATAGAAATAAAGGAGAATCAACCCAATGCTTATGTCTCTTATTGGAAAAGAGGTTAAAATAATGTATGATGTAAAGATCATAGTACCCTTAAGATATTCCAAGTGGCTATTGAATTCAGTTCTGACTCGAAAAAAGGTTGGTGAAATTAGACTCTGTATTGATTTCATAAATCTCACCAAAGCCTCTTTAAAATACAATTACCATTTGCCCAAGATGGACCAAATTCTGCAGAAGGTGGTTGGATCTAGCAGAATTTCCCTGTTAGACGGCTTTTCAAGTTATAACCAAGTATTAGTACACCTAGACAACCAAGAGAAGACAATGTTTACCTCACCCTGGGGCACTTTCATGTATGTGAAAATGCCTTTCGGTCTGATGAATGTTGGCAACACTTTCTAGAGAGAAATGGACTTCACCTTTGCAGATGAAATGGGTCACCTCATAGTTATATATCTGGATGACATCACTGTTTTTTTAAAAATGGATGAGGAATACTTAAATCACCTAAGAAGTGTTTTTGAACAATGAAGGAGATTTGGTATCTCCCTCAACCCGAAGAAAAAATTATTTGGTTTAAAAGAAGGAAAATTGTTGGGAAACATAATTTCAAAAGAAGGAATCAAAATGGATCCCTGTAGAATCAAAGCTATATTGAAAATTAATCCCCCGTAAGAATGTAAAGGAAGTTCAATCTTTCATTGGGAACATAAATTTTCTGAGGAGATTCATTCCTAATCTAGCAAAACTTTTAAAGAATATAACCAACATGTGAAGACAAGACACTGAGGTGAAATGGAACATTAAAGCTAAGTAATCATTTGACAAGGTAAAATGGGCTTTAACTCAAGTTCCTGTATTGATTAGTCTAGATTTCACTAAAGATTTTCTGATTTTCTTGTTTTCTTCTAAGCATACCATTGCTGCATTTCCCTTACAAAATAATAATGAAAGTCATGAACAACCTATTTCTTTCTTTAGCAAAGCTTTGGGAGATGTTTCATTAAAATATGACATTATGGAAAAACAAGCTTTCACCCATATAAAAGCAATAAAAGGTTTTAGAGTGTATATCCTTCATTCACATATGATTTCCTTTCTTCCAAATGTAGTAGTTAAATATATTCTAACCCAAAATGATCCTGATGGGAAGAGGGGTAAGTGGATTTCTATTATATTATAATACGACATTGAAACCCAACCTAACAAACTCATTAAGGGTTAGGGGTTAGCAAAACTAATGGCTGAATCAAATTTACATTCTTTGGATATAAATTTTCTAGCAATATTTAATGAACTAGATGAGTTAGTGACTCCACCAGTAGCAGAAGCTTTTGCTACGTCTTCCTGGTATGCAAACATTACTTATGTTCTACATAATTTACAAGCTCCTCCTAGTTTGACTAAAACAAAAGCTATATTTATTAACTCAAAGCTGTCAAATTTTGTATTCTAGATAAAAAAGGTGTATTGGAAAGATGACGGTGGTGTTTTACTAAACTGTTTGTTGAAAGATGAAGCAAATAAAGTGATGCAGGAATTTCATGAAGGAGACTATGGTGGACACCTGTACTGGAAGACTACTGCCAACAAAATCTTGCGAGTAGGATATTATTAGGCCACTTTATTTTCTGATGTCCAAAAAAGAGTCACCTCATGCCACAAATGCAAAATATTCGAAGGTAAAAGGAAATCACTCACTCCTCAAATGGCAATGAAATGTAATCACTCACTCCTCAAATATATCTAGTGTTAAAGTTTCAACCAATATCCATATGAAAATGTTGGGAAATCCAAATTCCATAGAGATGTAATATTTCACTCTTGATATCTCTTGACTAACCATATGTAAGGCATTTTAAAAGGGTAAAGTTCCTTAGTTTTAACTCATTAATCTCATTATTTATATATGAATACATTTTGGCAAGAATTACAATTAATTATGATAGAAAGGTGATTTACAATTGTAACAACCTTGGTTAAAAATCCATGTAAAAGCATATAAGACCACGGTCATGGGACACATATTCCAAACTGAATGGCTGGAAAAACATCCTAGCAGGTTTTCATTTCAGTTATTATGGCTAATTAAATTGGCAAAGGAAATGGAAAAGGCTTTGGAAAGGCAAAATAACATTTTCACACATTTATTTATGAAAGTAAAGGAAATTAGGAGAAAAGGGAGGTGAAAGGTCACACATTGCATGTGACGAGGAAAATGAAGGAAAATAATGGAAAATGAAGAAAATAGAGGCTTCATTAATAAAAAGGATTTTGAGGATCAATTGGCAAGCTTTTCTTGACAGGTTTTGGTGGAGCTCTCCTCTATTTCTCTCTCTCTCTCTGATAATCTTGGACACTTAGATTTTTCTTGTAGCACTCTTGGAGCAGTGTGGCATAATTAGATTTTTAGAGAAAGAAGGAAAAGGAAGAGAAGGAAACCGTAAAAGGACATTGGGATCAGTAGCTACATTGGATTTTTCTTGCAGTTACTGAGTTGTATGTATGTTTTCCTCACTAGTTTTTGCATGCATGGCATATGCATGTGGTTTATTGATCATGATTTGTCATTCGCATGGAGGATTACCTCGATTTATAGTGGATTATCCTAGCCTTTCCATCTCGTAGACAACCATGGTGTTGTGGGTTCATTTCTTTATTTTCCTAGTTGGTTCTCATGTTTTCTTTAGCTTGGGTTGAGTTACTAGTTCCTAGAAGCCCAAGTTGGACAAATTCTCTGGAAGCCCTGTAACAACTTGGGTTGAGTTACTAGTTCCTGGAAGCCCTAGTTGGATAAACACCCTTGAATCCCTATAACAACTTGGGTTGAGTTACTAGTCCTGGAAGCCTTGTAACAACTTGGGTTGAGTTACTAGTCCTAGAAGCCTTGGTTGGAAAAACACTTTGGAGGCCCTTGGTGGGTTGAGTTACTAGTCCTCGAAGCCCTATTTGGACAAACACTTTGGAATCTTGGCGATAGTTGTGGGTTGAGTTACTAGTCCTGGAAGCCTTGGTTGGAACAAATGCTCTCGATCCCTGGAAGGCTTGCGTAGAGACCAATCTGGTGATGGTTTTTTGTTGTCCAACTATGAGTTGTAATCATTGTTTGATGGGTTGAGGTGGTTTGGGCTTTCGAAGCCCCATATGGTTTTAATTGACGTGTTTAATGATATCACACATGCATGCTTGGAATATGGCATGGGGGTGAATGGTTGAAGAGATAATTGGCTCAACCATTATATGGTCGCGTAGAACGTGGTAGTCCCTTACCGAGTTTGATTTTGCATTCATCAATAAGAGGTTATCGCCTTAACATATTATGTATAAATGTACTGGTGTATATGTGGATGATATAGTTGATGTATCTTTGATCTTTTTGTTGTTATTATGTTGGTTATAAGCATGTTTTATGGAAATGATGATGTATGGATCTCCTCATGTTTTAATTTGTAAATGAATGAATAATATATATATGACCTAATAGATGATAATCTAGTTAATGATATAAGGGAGCAATTATTCTTAGTGATTCTTAGATAAGTATGAGACCCACATGCTTAGATTTGTTGTTTAAACCTGTAGATTTCATATTTGTGACATGTTTGATGAAATTCTTGTCATAACTAGTAGGTGTCCAACCAAGTCCTTCAAGTAGTTGCATTTGTTTCGTTATTATGTTGTTATGTTTTGGTTCCAAAAGTTTCATTGAGTTCTAGGCGGTGACCTATGCTCTGAGCCTGAAAAAGTGGCTCAAATCCCAAAGACACATACACAAAACTGGGCAGGAAATTCCCTGGACGCATGCATACCCATGTTGTGGGAGCATCTAGAGCCTCATGTACACATGCATGCCCATAACCTGAGATTTCGGTTGCTAATGTGGAAGGTCTGTATGGTGTGCTTCCGTCGGTTCCACTTCCTTAACTGATACATAAGGATTCGAATCATATCATAGTAACTTCTCGTCACATGTTTACCTCAATTGGCCAATTGCTTGGGTAGATGTGGGAGGAGGGTGTTACGGAGTGGTATCATAGCATGGTTCACCCCTCGAACTGGATGGGTGGTTTTTGGGCATGCATTCATGTCAATTGCATATGTCTTCCTTATGCTTGTTGTCCATGTGCTTGTTGCATTTGCATGGTGTTAATCATGGTTGTAGCCATGTCGCCATGTGAAGGTTGATGGTGTTGTTGTGGGATGTGTCGTCATGAGTGTATGGTTGTATATGCATTTCTTATTCATGTCAGTGTATATATGTTGTTATGCATGCATTTTCATGGTTATGGTTATGCATGCATGGTAGGTCAAACATGCATTGTGAGGTCATTATATGCAATTATGTCATCGTGATGCTATTGGTATGTTATGATGCTAATGTGTTGGTTGAGATAGAGTAGGAGATGCAGATCATCAAAGTGAAGTTGCAGCATTAGAACTCGGGGCAAGAGCATGTCGTCATATAGGTATGCCATTAATGGTGGTTATAATAATTCTGGTTACTTAAATACTTCTCATTTTATTGTTGTTATGGTTACATCTATGAGAGATGCTAGTTGATTAGTGTAGTCATATGCACATGTGTTAGATAGTCATGAATGATAGTAGCTTGGGGTTGTGTGCATTGTTATTGTTGTTTTATGTGAGATAATTTCATGGTTATGTTATACGTTGTTGATGAGTAGGTTATAGGTTAACTTCTTGTTGTTTTATGATAGTTAGCACTATGATTAGGTTATATGTTGTTGATGAGCATGATATATAACTTGTTGTTGTTCTATGCTATTAACTTAATAATTACGGTTATTACATTAAGCTATTGGTGTTATAGGTATCATACTAATTTGGATTGGTCTATGCAATTGGTTAGGGTTACGACATTCAAGTATGATTTAATATGTTGTGATATTATGTCATACTAATCTATACTGACTATGTAAATGTGATTATTATGTATGAATGATAATTTTTTATGCGTTTATGATGTGAACATGTTAGCTAGTGACTATTATGGATATTGTGTCCTTATTTATGTTTGAGTTGATATGTGGTGAAGTTGCATCATGCTAATCTAGATTGATTGTAGACAAGATAGGCTCCCCTAAGGTACATTAAGGTATGAGTTTTCTTATGTCGTATATTTAGTGCTTGTTTGTTTGATTATGTTGTTTATTTAGTGTTTGAGTGTTTGTTGTCTATTATGTCATCTAGTTGAATTATCTAACATGGTATGTTTACAGTCTATTTGAATGTTTGATTAATCACATGATATGAATATGAATCTGTAAGATTACATGAATGAATGGTCTTGTTTTAAGATGGTTGTACTAATACATATTTGTTGAGACAATTCATATGTGCTTGAGTATAAGTAGGTGATAGTTGTAGCATTATGTATTATGACTGATGAATGTGAATTGATTGTTGAGTATGACATGATTGTTAGACTTCGTAAAGGTTGATTTCAAATTAATATGCATGATATCTTGATCTTTGGACATGAGACTGACATGAGTGAGCAATTGCAGGGAAACATGCTTGGTATTATCTTAACAAGGTAATAGTTGATGTGTTTATATAACTAACAGTTGGGTGATATGACAGTGCATCGTAAGACTCAATTGCAACAAAGAAACTGTAAAATAAAGTAATTGGGTGAAAATTCCTTTGGCTATGTTTGGAAACTGAAATTCCAAATGAATGAGTTCTTTGCATACAGGAAGCCTTCTTAACCTTTATTTCGCTTGACGTTATGTGGGTATGTGCTATATTCGTGGAAATATATTTGACAGGTATAACAACTGGTGTCTAGTTATAGCTAGATCTATCAAGGGAATTGAAGTCCCTTGAGAGATGGCATGGATATGTTCAGTTGCAAGGAAACGTGCTCAGCACAACAAGGTAAGGTAACCATTGTATTGTTATATTTATTTATGCACTAACATTTATGTGTTTATTGAAATATGATGCAGTGGATTGCATGACAAAGGGACTGCCATGAAATCTTGTAGAAGGCTTAGGTTGAGATTTCCTTTGGAAGCACTAGGAACCATGGGGATTAAGTCATGAAGTATGTTGTTAGTCTTGTTCTTTTGGTCTTTTGGTGATTTGTTGTGCTTGATTGGGTTTTGTTTGCGTCTTGCACATGGGCAAGCCACTTTGTTTGTGGTTTCATATTCTTATTGGTTTTCCATGGTTTTCTTCTTCTTTTCTTCTCCTTCTTTCCTTTATTATTTTGAGACTCTTGGGAATTAGTTGGGGAAGGAGGAATTTAATGGAGCTTCGGGAGAGTTGTGCGGTACCTAACAGGTAAGGTAAGACTTGGATGAAGCTTGGTGCATGTATAAGGGAAGTTGAAGGCAAGAGTATGACAACCACTTGGACTAGTTGGGTCCATTTGTGTAAATGGATGATGGCAGGACAATCATGGGAAAGGTAAGGTGAATGGATTTGAGGCGTCATATGCCTTGGATGTGTTGGGAATTGTTGTTCTCGATGTTGCATGCACAGAAGGCATTACCTTAACCTTGACCTTATGATATCTAGTAATTATATTGTCATAATGATTATGATGATGTCTATATGTGTATACATGTATGTATGTATGTATTTCATTCCTAATAGGGTCATCATAGATCATGATTATTAATGTTAATATTTATATGTATATATATGTATGCGTTTGTTTCGTTGTCTAACAGAACGTTTAATGCTAATATTTATATGTATATATATGTATGTATGTATGTTTTTGTCTAACAGGGTCGTTAGGAATCATTCTTGTGGAGGAATGACTGCTTACACATGTGAATGACATGAAGAGGTTACTGGTTTATAAGGAATCAAGTGGAAGAGTAGTCATGACAAATATATGAGGTTAGTATCACGTGGTTATGAATTAATATTATGTGATTATATTATGTATATGTTATAGACAGGCTATACCAAGGGATACATCAGTGAAATGAAAGCAATGTGGTATGCGGGATGTTCAGATAACCATGGATGGTGGAGAGACACTGAAAGCAAGTTTTCTTGTAGAGACGATGTTTTTTTTTATGTGTGGTACTACTATTGTGCATATGTTGTATATGTTGTACATGTTTCATCTGTGATGGGTGTGTGCATGTAGTGTGGTTTATATATAGTGTGCATACAAGTTTTTTATGCAATGTTATGTATAGGATAGTACATATAGTGTTTTGTGAATATTTCATACGCAATGTGGGGTATAGATGGTGCTATGTACATGTTGGATATGAGGTGTTGTGTACATATCGTATTGTCTACATGATGAATATGCAGTGTTATGTGCATATAGTCTTGTGTTCATGTTGGATATGTGGTGTTGTGTACAGCGGTGCTACGTACATATTGTATATGTAGTTTTATGTACATATGGTGTTGTGTGCATGTTGTGCATGTGTTTCTATGTACATATGGAGTTGTGTGCATGATTGTACAAGTGGTGTTGTGAGCATGTGGTTTCGTGTACATGTTGTACATATGGTGTTCTCTGCAAGTCGTGTTGTGTAAATGTCATGCATATGGTGTTGTGTACATGCAGTGTCGTGTATATGTCGTGCATGTGGTGTTGTGTAAGTCTAGCATTGTGTACACATTGTACAAGTAGTACAGTGTACATGTGGCATTGTGTACGCATTGTGCAGGTGGTTTTATGTACATGTGATGTTGTGTGCACGTTGTGTAGGTAGTGTTGTGTATATGTGCTACTGTGTACATGTTATACATGTGGTATTGGTGTACATGTGGTATTATGTGCATGTAGTGCATGTCGTGTTGTGTACATGTCATACTATGTATGTGCATTGTGTAGTCATGGTATTGTGACATGTGTATTCATTATGTTGTACTTTGTGTGTGTATATGTATTGTGTTGTACTTTGGGTGTAGGTGTATGTATTGTGTGGTGGTGTATACTGGATGTAGGCATATGTATTGTGTTGTATTGTACACTGGGTGTAGGTGTATGTGTGGTATGACATGTTTAGGTGCACGTATTGCACGATGTTGTATGTTGTGTGTGGTTGAATGTGTGTGATGCACACTATGTGTATGTGCACATGGTGAGGAGAAGGCACTGGGTGTTTTTTTGGTGTGGCAACCAATCCGATGTGCGTATAAAATAAGGACAAGGGTAGAATTTCAGGATTGATTAAAGGATAAGTAATAGTATCTTATTTAAGTGTTATTATGCATGTGATTTATGATTATGGCCTATGATGATTACATGTGATCTATGATTCTTGTTTATGATGGTTACATGTGATTTATGATGTTGATCTATGATGGTTATGTTTTGAGCTAACTTGATGTGATAAGTTTATACATGATGATTTGGTCAAAGATTATAGCTTGACTTGTTGTGACAGAAAGCGAACATAATTTCAAGTGTACCTTGTTGACGAGCAACCAACGAGGTATGATGTGAACTTATTTCAATTTATTTTAAATATAATGTAAGTTATGTGCTTGGTACATGAAGCACGAAAATGGTCAATTGGGTGGTTGAAACTCACTACAAGAATTAGCAACATCAGTGAAAGGAATTAGAACAGGTAGCAGTATGTTGGTAAAGCATTCAGGAGTAGGGCCAGTGTGTGACACTGGTACCCAATACTGTCCATTGATTTCCATGAGCATGCTATGACCGGTATTATGATTTTTAAGTAGGTATATATCTTGGTTTTTGTACCTTTCGATGTGAAGAAACCTTGTCGATGGTTGGACTACCCTCGATGGGGGTGCCAGCAGAACTTGGAAGGTGTGTGACTTCGCGGAAGGTGGTGACCATATTACCCAAGAGGTTGTGTAGCAGACAAGGGAAGGTCAGGGATATATTTTTTTTTGCCATTAGCATTACCAGATGGAATCAAATTCACATTGGGAGTGTGCCCTGGAATAATGACCCGATAACTGTTCACTAAGAGGATACATGGTACAGGATTATAACGTTGGACATTAGATACAGATTTGACCTTGCTGTGGATTATGGATTTCCTAAGATGGAGGTGAATCGTGGTATTACTTTGATGGTGAAGGCGCGAGCCTCTGGATTACCTCATTGTGGATGCAGGCATCATATCCTTTTATTTGTTGATTGAGAAAATGTGCATATGTGTATATGTGTGTATTATTTTAAATATTGTATCAAAGTAGGTTTATAAAGCTGCATAGACAATATTATTATTTGTTGGGTGAAGAAAATGCGTATGTGTGTATATGTGGTTATTATTGTAAATATCGTAATGTGTTGTGTTATAAAGCTCCAGTAAATGTTATGTTTGTCATGTTTTAGCAAATGGTCATTGTAAATACTACAATGAGATATGTTATAAAGTTGCATGGGGTAGTATGTTTTGTTTTCGGCAGTCTTGTTGGTTATAGGTGTGATTTAACACCGAGAATGGTGTTCCCCCAAGGAGGCGGGTTTTGTAATAGCCCTGGTTAAAAATCCATGTAAAAATGTATAAGACCACGGTCATGGGATACATATTAAAAGCTAAATGGTGGGAAAAACATCCTAGCGGGTGTTCATTTCAGTTGTTGTTGGTAAGGAAATTGGCAAAGGCAATAAAAAAACTTTGGAGAGGAAAAATGGCATTTTGGCAAATTTATTTATGAAAATAAAGGAAATTAGGAGAAAAGGGAGGTGAAAGGTCACGCGTTGCATGTGAGGAGGAAAATGAAGAAAATAATGGAAAATGAAGAAAATAGAGGCCTCATTAATAAAAAGGCTTCTGAGAATCAATTGACAAGATTTTCTTGATAGTTTTTGGTGGAGCTCTCTTCTATTTCTCTCTCTCTCTCATACTCTTGGACACTCAAAGTTTTCTTGGAGAACTCTTGGAGGAGTGTGGAATTCTTGGAGTTTTGGAGAAAAAAGGCAAAGGAAGAGAAATAAAGTGCAAGAGGACATAAAGATCAGTAATTACAATGGGCTTTGTGTGCAGGTACCGAGTTGTATGTACTTTTTCCTCACTAATTTTGGCATGCATGGCATATGCATGTCATTTATTAGTCATGATTTGTCACTAGAATGGAGGATTTCTTGGATTGACAATGGATTTTCCTAGCCTTTCCATTTCCTTGATAACCATGGTGTTATGGGTTCATTTCCTCTCTTTTTTTCCAGTTGGTTCTCATGTTTCCTTTAGCTTGGGTTGAGTTACTAGTTCCTAGAAGCTCTAGTTAGATAAACACCCTGGAAGCCCTGTAACAACTTGGGTTGAGTTACTAGTCCTAGAAACCTTGGTTGGAAAAATGCTCTAGAAGCCCTTGGTGGGTTGAGCTACTAGTCCTCGAAGCCCTGGTTGGACAAACACTCTGGAATCCCGACAATAGTTGTGGGTTGAGTTACTAGTCCTAGAAGCCTTGGTTCGAACAAACACTCTAGAGCACTAGAAGGCTTTGGTAGAGACTAATCCGATGACGGTTTTGTGATGTCTCACCATGAGGTGGAATTACTATTCAATGGGTTGAGGTGGTTTGGCCTTCAGAAGACCTTGATGGTTTTGATTGATGTGTTTAATGAGATCCCACATTCATGCTTGGAATATGGCATGTGGATGAATGGATGAAGAGAGAATTGGCTCAACCATTCTATGGTTAGGTGGAATGTGGTAGTCCCATACTGGGTTGGTTTTTGCATTCATTGATAAGAGGTTATTTTTGACATATTATGTGTAAATGTACTATTGTATATGTGGATTCTATGGTTGATGTATCTTTGATATTTATGTTGTTATTATGTGGTCATAAGCATGTTTTATGATCATGATGATGTATGGATCCCGTCATGTTTTCATTTGTAAATGAATGAATAATGTATCTATGACTTAATAGATAATAATGTAGCTAATCATATAAGGGAGTAATGTTTCTTAGCGATTCTTAGATAAGTATGAGACCCCTTTGCTTAGATATGTTATTTAAACCTATAGATTACATATTTATGACATGCTTGATGAAATGCCTGTCATGGCTAGTAGCGATCTAGTCAACTCCTTGTTCAAGAAATTACATTTTTTTTCTTATTTTGTTGTTATCTTTTGGTTCTGAAAGTGTCATTGAGTTTGGGCAGTGACCCAGGCTCTAGGCCTAGAAAGTGGCTCAAATCCTAGAGACGTAGGCATAGAGTTGGGCATAAAATTCCTTGAATGCATGCATGCCCATATTGTGGGATTGTCTAGAGCCTCCTGGATGCATGCATGCCCAAATGAAGGGAACGTATCAGGGTTTAATGGTCTAAAAACTCAGTTGATATTGAGGGTTGAATACCTATGTGGTTGGGAGGGCTCGTGGGAGTTTTTTTGTTGATTTGGAAGGTCAATATGGTGTGTTTCCGTCGATTCCACTTCCTTAACTAACACATAGTGAGTCTAATCATATCATAGTAGCTTCTCATCACATGTATACCTTGATTGGTCGGTTACTTGGGTAGATGTGGGAGGAGCGTGTTACAATAATTCATTGAATCTATTATTAATTCAATTTATTTACATGACCTTTTGTGAATATTATGTTTACACATTAATGGGGTGGTTTCATGATTATTGATAATGGTAACACTAATGAGGTGGCCCCATAATTATTGATAATTGTTTAATTTAATTAATTTATTTACTTGTATTAATTCAATGTAAATACCGTTTTGTTATAACTACAATTAATTGTAATAGAAAGGTGACTTATAATAATGTTGTCTAACTATTATAAGTTTTGGAGTTTTTGGTCAGAATGGCTCAAAACATTTTTTTCTCATATAATGGTTATCGTTGTTTAAAATCCATTTTTGAAAGCATAAATGGATTCAACACCTTGAAAAACCCCTAAGACATTCAAATTCTGCAAAGTTCATACATCAAACTTCTGGTTCTAATAAATTCTTGTAGAATTTTGAACAGATTTGGTAGAAAATTATGGTAGAAAACCCTCAAAAAATAGAACAATTAAACTATAGCATTGAATTGGGATTTTCTAACTATTAAACATTTTGGAGTTTTTGGTTCGAATAAGACAAAACAATTTTTTGCTCATATTATGCTTTTGGTTTTCTAAAATCTATTTCTAAATACATAAATAATTCAACACTAAAACATTATTCTAATTGTACATAATTCATACCTTAAACTTATAATTGTAATATATTCATGTTAATTTTAGACAAATTTGACAAATAAATGTCAGAAAACCCCTTAATACCTAATGTTAAAAACACTCTCTAGTGCATATATGTGCACATTTAAATTTATATCCTCACACCCTATACAACCATTTTAAAAAACCATATACACTAATTTTAAAGAACCTTATAACTCTAAACCATATACATTAATTTAACACGTAATAAATACTTATTTCAATTATCATTCTAATAATTATTGCACTTACAGTGTTACCATTATCAATGATTATGGGGCAACCTCATTAATGGTACCATTATCAATAATCACAAAGCCATCTCATTTACGTGTAAAACAAATCTTTATGCAAAGCTATGTCAGTGAAGTGACTTAGAACATGAGCAAAAATTGTTTTCTATAATTTTACTCGAAACTCCAAAGTATATAATAATCATACAACAATACATACTAATTAAAAGTAATTATTAATAAAAAAAAATTAAATATAATACCATTTTAAGAATTCTATTAATTTGCTTATACTATGGATGTGTTTATGAGGATGTCCATGAAGTTGAGAGTTCGATGTTCATGAGGATTCTCATGAAGATATTCATAAGAATGCGGTTAGTGAGACACCTGTAAGAATATTTATGATGTGTGCCCAGAAATATCAAGTTATTTTATCAATATTTTGTATAGGATAAAGTATCTATTAAGTAAAATATGTCATTAAGTTTTATGCAATATTATATTTAATGTCACCTACCCCACTCTCAATTAAAAGTCATGGATCACGATTTCTTATTTTATTTACACGCATTAAAATTAATAAAAAAACATTTAACTCAAGACACTTGTATATACACTGCTCCATGCGTATATTAAAAAAGAAGAATTTTGCACTGTCAATTTTCGTATACCAGCTTTCCAGGGTGTCGTACTTAAAAGGAATCCTGCACTGCATGTCGTTTTTGAAAAATGTTACTCAGAAGTGTTTACACCGTAGTTTTAAATTGTTGGAAAATTGTAGGACGGCAGCTTTGCAGGGTTTCATACAGCAAGAGGGGTTCTTTATTATAAAGTTATCTTGCAGTGGGCTCTCTTTTTGAAAACAAAAAAAACACATTGAAGTGCTTATTACATGGTATTAAATTTGTAAGGTTTTTTCGGGTGGGGGAGTGAGGGCTTGTTATTTTAAATATGTTCAGTTTGCTAAGTCAAAATTTAATTACATTTATTTGTTCTTCATTTTGTATGTAAATTTATGAATATTATATTATATGTAGCTTTCAGGTAAGAGCATCCCATATTTCATCAACATGTGTGTGAAGTGAAAAACTTTATTTTTTTTAGATTTATTATAACTTCCAATTTAAAAGTTAAGATTGAGAAGGAGTAAATAATGATTAAATATATTTTAATAATTTTGAAACGGAAATCTAAATTAATAAACACAAGAGTTGTTATTAATATTTTTTAAATATTGAATATATTAAAAAATGTGAAAACAAAAGTTTTAGAAATGATAAAAACTTTTTTATCTAGGAGAAGACTTATTTGAATTGATATTCACTAAAACATTAACAAATGAGAAGTCTGATTCCTTCAAAGATTATCTTTACATCTATATAAAGATACTACCTTCACTTTTCAACAATTTTTCTTTTAACTAGTTTTGCAAACAATACCTTATCTTTCTTTTTTCTCATTTTGTTTATTATGAACAACTTATGGTACTCTTATATGGCATAACTGCTAACATAAATATGAACAGATAATTAGGTTATAGAAATGATGGTGTCAAACAATGGATTTATATAAAGATGAACAGATAATTAAGTTATAAAAAAGATGGTGTCTAACAATGGATTTCTGAATGTCTTAGAATTTAAGTCTAATAAATAGAATTTCGAAAAAAAGAATATATTATACTAATTGATAATAGTTTTATCCATTAATACTAAAATTGTATATACTCATCATTAAATAATATACTTGCTTAATTGTAGATGCCTATCATTAAATAATATACTTGCTTAAATACATTAATAAACATATACAGCGTCACACAATTCACCCATTAATACATGAATAACACTAACACTAACCAATCAAAACTACCTACTCACAATCAACCATTAAAATTTATTACTACAAATGGATATATGGCCACTTTAAAACCTGTATTTTCACGTTTTAGAAAAATTTATCCACCGTTTAAAAAACCAAAAAATCTGATACAAATGGATATATGGCCACTTTAAAACCTGTATATTCACGTTTTAGAAATTTATCCACCGTTTAGAAAACCAAAAGATCTGAGCTGAAACGCCAAATTCCAGGCTTAGAATAGCCTTAAATTGCACTTATTTTTGTGCTATGCGGTGTCGATTTTAAAAAAGCTATACCGTCTTCATACAAAACAATAGGCTTAAGCTGCAATTGTATTTATGCAAATGCAGTAGTGTATATACAATAGCGTAAATTACACGTGCATTTGTGCGGTTAAAAGAAAACCGCTCGGCCGTGTATATACAATAGGTTAAGTTGTACATGTTTTTTTGTGCATTGAACAAGAGTCCCACTCTTGTAAATCAATTCCAAACCCTAAGAATGTTCACACTCCAGCTTTGAGGTATGTTTTGGCCGTGTATATACAATAGGTTAAGTTGTACATGTTTTTTTGTGCATTGAACAAGAGTCCCACTCTTGTAAATCAATTCCAAACCCTAAGAATGTTCACACTCCAGCTTTGAGGTATGTTTTAAGTTAAAATGTAGTAATCTAAATTATAAATTTATACATACTTTTATGTGGTAAGGGTGATTATACAACAGGTTCAAATTTCCATATTTTAAATTATAATGCCGTTGTCTAAATTATAAATTTATACATACTACTGTGTGGTAGGGGTGATTATACAAGAGGATTACATTTCCATATTTTTGTGCATTGCACCCGAATTGTAATGCCCACAAGTTACGGTCAGTTTGGTGGTGGGCGTATGACGGACCAGCAAGCAACGAGTTGGGTGGTAACTGGTAAGTTGGGGCAAGCCCGCACGGTGCGACGAGTTGACCGAACAGAGGAGATGAGCCAACCTGTGACATGAAGAGTTATCGCAAAAATGACTAAGTGTTGGGCGGTCTCGCACATGGGCACCCACACTATGGGCCAACGCGATAGATGGGCGAGTTGGACGAAACGGTGACTCGGCTTGGTGAGTCAACGCTCCAACCGATGGGCCAACCACCATATAAGTAAAGTGTTGGGATGGTGGCAAAAATCATTCAAGTGAAGCTTCCAAGTGTTTATGTAAGCTAGGAGGGCGAGCTGCTTGGAGAGTCTGAAATTGGGCCAAATGCAGGTCAACTCGTGGGCAGTAGCATGGAGCCGCAACAAATGTAGAAAATGGAGCCGCATGTCATGCGAAGGCGTTTCGGCGAGGACATGCGAGGGCGTCGGGCTGAACGACTGAACAGGCAAGGGCGTCTGATTTGTCTGAACAATCATTCCAAGGCGCTTGGTTGAGGGCGTGCGAGGGCATCTGCTTGAATAATTGAACGGGTGAGTGCATCCACCTGAACGATCGAACGAGTGACGGCGTGCGAGGGAACTTGCCCAAATGATCGAATGGGCGAGGGCGTCCACCCGAACGACTAAATGGGCGTGGGCATACGCCCGAACGACCAAATGGGTGAGGGCATGTGAGGGCATCTACCCAAACGGCTGAATGAGCGAGGGTGTGTGAGGTTCATCTACCTGAACGAGTTGAGGGTGTTCGATTGAACGAGCTGCAGGTGAATGACGTGTTGAATAGTGCCCCGATGAATGAGTTCTGATAGACGATAGAACCAATGGGCACTCCGAATGGTGGCTTGGGTCATCTGAATGGTGCAGGTCGGGTTGCACGGTTGTGACAAATATTGTACCAAAGAAACTTAGGGTTTCCTGCAAAGACTGTAAAGCTGTATATTTTGTGAAATATTGTTATTATCGGGAAGACTCATATTTCATGGAGTTACCCCTCCCATTGAAATATCTTCTCTGCATATGTGTAAATGGTAATGACGATGAAGATAATTAATTGAATGTTTCTATTGTGTATGTGAATATTATACTTAGGAAAGTTGAAAAATAAACTAAGTATAGAAAGTAGGTGTAGTCCACAATTGCAAGTATTGTTAAAAAAGAAGTGGTTGGTGGTGCTGCACCCCCGATCTTGTGATTGGAAGAATATCGCCAAGGTAGGGGCGTGATAGGTGGTATCAGAGCCCTGATTCAGATAATCAGACTTTTCAAAGAAGTTGATCCCACTGCACTTTGTGACAGGTGGTATCAGAGGTTGCTTCAGTCGAACGAAGCATACCGAAGGAAGTGTTACACTCTGTGACAGGTTTAGTAGGGGTAAAGCATCGTGCTTAGGCTAAGCTGAACAACAAGACATGGCGGGTTTGGAATAATGCAAAGGGAAGCTCTTGTTGAACTTGTACAGGTTGAAGCGAATGAAAGAAGAGAACCCATAGATTTGAGATGAACTTGAAGTCTTGGAAAGGAATGTTGAAGACAAACTTCTTCGACTTGGTTGGGAAATGGAGCAGGTTGCGACTACAGATTGCGATGACAAAGAAGAGGAAGTCGTGATGTTTGAGGATGTTGCAAGCATGACAATGATGGAGGATGAACTTGAAATTGTTCAAGTTGGACCAGGATGGTGTAGTTTGGAGACATTGGTGGATGAGAATACTCACATGGAGGGCCTCATGATGAAGTAAGTACTACTTATACTTGTGTTTCATTGGAGCTTTTGGTAGATAGGCCATATGCAGGGAAGAGAAAAGTCAGTTTGTCGATGTGATGGAGGATCTTACCATGGATGTCTATTATGAGACCTTGTATGGAGAAGCAAGGACCATTTACTGTTGTAGAGCTTGTTGAGGTTGTTTTTGACCTTATGGCAGAAGGTCCAAATGCCCGTGACAAGGGAGGAATGTGATGACATTGCGGAGGAATGGGTCATGCTTTAGCTATTTGGTGAAATTGGCTAAGTGTTTGTCATAACTCATAGACATAGTGGAGAAGGGCACACACTTGAGGTATGATGATACTTTGGCGGACTTCTCATGGCCGAGACCAAGAAGAAGTCTTGGTGGAATTTTTAGTGGGGAAGCCATGGTGGAAGAGACTCATGTAATGATTATATGGTTTGGGTGACCAAGTTCACTAGACTAGATTGCGGACTTAGATGAGGATGGTCAATTGTTGTGATGGGTCTACTTAGTTGGACAACATGGGCAACTTGAGTCATGGACATCGAGTTGGAAACATGGAGCATAGTAGTCAAATGTAGGGACATTATGCCGGAGCACTTGTAGAGGTGTCACTTGTGGGCATCCAATGAGGAGTGCCAAGGCAGGGATGTTATGCAAATGGATTTGCTAATGTGAAATGGAGATTTTTTATTTATGAGCCGATGGGGATGTTGTGCACTTGAGTACAACAAGGCCATGGACTTGGTTGCACTTGTGAGTAGACTATGGATCATTCCTACTACATGGAGAGCTGAGGCATCTTGTAGGGACCTTTAGGCCAAGACACGTATGCATGCTAGGGTGTTAGTTGGAGATGACTCATAGAGCTCATGATAACATGAGGATGTGACTTTTGGGGACTTCATATTATGGTGGACTTGAAGGATCTGATGCATTGAGGAGCTGAGGTTAGAGACTTTGATGCAGTATGGGGTGCATACTTTTGAGTACATGTATGGGTGAGCTTGAGAGAGTGACTTGATGTGGAGGATCGATATGAAACACTTTGGAGTGACGGAGTTGCATCAATGATGATGCCTTGGTGGAAACACTTGAGCATGGGTTGAGCCGAGACTTAACCACTTTTTACACATGGGAGCTTATTGGCTTTTAACCATGGGCAGCACATGGATAATGAGATAGGTGTATACTTATTTCTATGACAGACTTGATCAATGGCACATTACAGATATGATGGAGGTTGCTTCATGGACCTGGATGTGGCACATCGAGAGTTGGCCTGATGAGAGGATCTCTTCATTTTTAGGAGATGGATTTTACACATATGGATGATGATGTTGGGATAGATGAGACTGATTAACATGCAACACATTGACACCAACATCATGGACAACATGTTGCAGATGAGATGGGGGTTACTTCATGGACCTGGGCATGGCTTATATTTCGATAGAGATGGAGATGGATTCCTGATCAAGTTGATGTTGTGACAGGAGGCTAGGAGAAATGGTCGATGATGACACGAGGATGTGCATTCTCATGGTTTAAGCGTGATAGTTGGACTGATCACTCGACTAGTTCAGATCATGAGGCTCAAGCAGTGTACAGAGATGTGTTAGCATTGTGTTGGAGTATCATGTTAACAGTTTGCACGATGACGATACATGATGAGGTCGACGATATGTTTCAGTGAGCATGTAGTCTGAGTTGGAGGGAGCAACCTTCCACCATGGGGTAGCATGTGGGGACTGTGATGGATGTGGTTGATGGTCATGGATTGAGGAGACTTTCTGATTCATGGAAGACACAAGCCTTTATGGTTTATGCGATGACAGAGTAGACACAGGAAGCATGAGCATTTTGATGTTAGAGCTAGTGACACTTTGCAATGTCATACGACGGTGTTGTCAAGGATGAAAACCATTTAGAGTGGGGCAGAATGTAACACCCATGAGTTATAGTTCATTTGGCGGTGGGCGCATGATGGACAAGAAAGCGACGAGTTGGGTGGTGATCGGCGAGTTGGGGCACGCCCACGTTGTGCGATGAGTTGATCGAATGGAGGAGATGAGCCATCATGCGACACGAAGAGTCGTCACGAAAATGACTAAGTGTTGGGCGGTGGAAAGTTTATATGTCGGGGAGGTTCGGCACATGGGCGCCCACGCATGGGCCAATGCAACAGAGGGGCAAGTTGGATGAAATGGTGGGTTAGCTTGGTGAGTCGGTGCCCCAACTGATGGGCCAACCGCCATATAAGTAAAGTGTTGGGATGGTGCCAAAACTCGTTCAAGTGAAGCTTCCAAGTGTTTATGCAAGCTAGGAGGGCGAGCTACTTGGAGAGTCTGAAAATGGGCGAAGTGCAGTAGCACAGAGCCACAACAAACACAGAAAACAGAGCCGCAACAAATGCAAAAAACGAAGCCACAACTCATGCGAAGGCATTCGGGCAAGGGCATTGGGCCAAACGACCAAATGGGTGAGGGTGTCTGAGGTAGTTTGTTTGAATGATCATTCGAAGGCATTCGGGTGAGGGCGTCTGCATGAATGACTAAACGAGTGAGGTCGTTCGAAGGTGTTCGAAGTTATGCGAAGGTGAACGAGAGAGGGCATGCGAGGGTGTCCAACCAAACAACCAAACACGCAAGGGTGTGTGAGGGAATTTGCATGGATGACTAAATGGGCGAGGGCATGCCAGGGCGTCTGCCCAAATGACTGAACGAGCGAGGTTGGTCTAAACGTCTGAATGGGTGAGGGCGTTCTAGGGCGTCCGCCTAAACAAGTTGAGGGTGTTCGGCTGAACAAGTTACAAGTGAACGACGTGTTGAACAATCCGACAGTGAATGAGTTGTGACAGATGGTAGAACCAGTGGGCACTCTGAATGGTGGTTCAGGTAGTCTGAACGGTCCAGGCGAGGTTGCACGGTTGTGATAGATATTTTACCAAGGAAACGTGGGTTTCCTGTAAAGACTATAAAATTGTATGTTTTGTGAAATATTGTTATTATCGGTCAGGCTCATATTTCATGGAGTTGCCCCTCCCATTAAAATATCGTTGTGCATATGTGTAAATGATAATAATAATCAAGATGGTTAATTGAATGTTTCCGCTGTGTATGTGAATGTTATACTTAGGAAAGTTGAAAAATAAACTAAGTATAGAAAGTAGGCGTAGTCCACAATCACAAGTATTGTTAAAAAGAAAGTGGTTGATGGTGTCACACCCCCATCGTGTGGTTAGAAGAGTACTTCCAAGGTAGGGGAGTGACATGAATACTCTCAAGAGAGCTTTGCAACTTGTCATAACTCTATTATTTCTTTCATA